>MIQA02007371.1:0-13593 GCA_001887855.2 Sclerospora graminicola | reverse complement strand
TTTATTTTACAGATACAAAATCGGACTTGCTACGATAACGTTTAAGTCTACAGTTAGGGCTCAGATGCTTGGCGGTTTTTTCGCGTAGACTCACTCACCCGCAGTGAAGTAGCAGATGGCCAAATTTTTACGCCGGAGACTTAAGATCGTTTCCTTTCCACGGGGTGTGTGTGTCACGAGAAGACAAATCGAGACCATCCTTTCATCCATCCCCACTTCTAATCAAAGGTAACCAGATGCGAATCCATGCTGCTGAGGGCAATCGCAAACGCTTGTACCGGTGTAAAGGGATGCGCATAGTCCATGGAATACACCTGACGATCCTGCGTGCGACCAAAGAGCATGAGCGTCTTGTCCATATCATCTGGATGGGAAAGCAAAAAGTTTTTGACCGATGCCGCGGCAACTCGGCCACCAAAATCCAGACAGTAGGCTTCAAGGGACTCAATCCAGACTGGCGGTTTGTTGATAAGATGCAACGCACGCGTCGTGTCTGGATTCTCCACCTGTGACAGCATTGAGTCCTCTTTCGTCTCCGGTCTCCATGGCTGAACAGCCCACGAAGGAGTGCCATCGACGGTACTGTCTACACCAGGAATAGGCTGCACCAACGGCAGTGCAACGCGCATCTGACGCGGTGATTTGCCAAATGTGGCAGCATATTGCACAGCACCCAACTCGATGGGAATCTCACCAGTAGTATCGTACATTGTATACTGTGATCCCATGTAATTCTTGTCTAATCTCGCCACGGGGACAGCAGCATTGACTGGGTAGACACCATTTCCTTCACTCTGATTCGATGTTGCCTCTAAATTTGTAGCCAATGAGATGATGAAGCTCACCGACATGTCATACTGACGACGACGTACTGCCGTGCACAAAAGACTGTCAGTGTCTTGTGTATACAGCTCGTAATTGCCACCACCACGTGTGCGAATGTAGCATTGCATCATAAGCGCCTGAGGAGGAGACGATGCCATCAAAAATCGAGCTAAAAACGTGCTATTTAGTCTTGCAGTGCGAATGAGGAGCTGGCGCAGTGCTAAATCAGCTGGTGGAGGCGGTTCGACAGGAGCGTGGTCACATGTATTCACATGATCTGCTAGATCGGCCTTCTTCATGGTTTCAGAACAGTATGGACAGTTTACTTTCATTTCATTGGCCATCCGCTGCGCATGGCGTGACGCTGCCAAGAGCGAAAACCCCATCGTTTCTCTGCACAT
This sequence comes from Sclerospora graminicola, assembly GCA_001887855.2. Taxonomy (NCBI): domain Eukaryota; phylum Oomycota; class Peronosporomycetes; order Peronosporales; family Peronosporaceae; genus Sclerospora; species Sclerospora graminicola. The sequence goes on along the minus strand of MIQA02007371.1, from coordinate 12,367 downwards.
TGGACACGATCCTCGCTCACTTACCCACCGCTCAATACAATCCTTACAGAAAATCTGTCCACAGCACGTTGCCTCGGTTGCATTGGTAAAAATCTCCTGACAAATTGCACATTCGAGCATTTTACGCGTGTTTTCAAGGGCTTCGAGCTGTTCATCTCGCGGAATCGGCTCGGGCGTCGGATACGCAAGGGTACTGACCAAATTGCTCGCAGCCAAAGCTGAGGCTGCCGTGCGCTGCCCCAAGTGTCTGCTCTTGAGGGCCGAGTGGATCTCAAACAACATGTCGACCACTTCCCCCACACTGTGGTGAGGCTCAGCTTCTGGTTCCGCCTCGGGCTCGAGCTGCTCTTCGTCCACCTCCATTTCTTCGAGCTGGTTATCCATCTGTGAAGTTGGGAAAAACCGGTTCCGAGTCGTCGTACTCCTTTCGTCTAGGACGGAGAGACCTGTCGAGTGTCGCTCACACTGTCGGCGGCTACTGCCCATGAGATCGACGAGACCTTCGCCCTCAGCAAAAAAACTTGACACTTCAATGTCCATATCAAAGCGTTTGTTACGTGGCGTGACGCGGGGACTGCTACGTGGGGAGAGCAGAATAAGTTCCGATAACGTCCGTGTGCGATGCATTTTATTGCTGTGTTTTGGTTCCGTGACTACGCGTAGACGACGTTGGGCAAATCGAGAGGCAGAAACAGGCATCGCACGGGCCTCGCCACCGCCAGCGCTGCTGCTGGGACTTGGCTCGCCCGTTAAAAGGCTTGGTGTCGGCACGAAAGGACTGGTAGACGCCATGTCGATCGTTTGATGAGTCGATGCAATAGAAACAATATCTATCCAGCCGATTCCTCAGGTGTATACGAGCAAGCGTTACCGACTGATACAAGACCTTTTCGTCCTAACTGAAGTGCTTGCTGGCTAGCTTGGCACAAAATTCGCAAATGCTCTAACCAAAGGTGACTGTGTTGTTGTACAATATGATATTGAAGAGGTTCTTCTATCTCGCGACGATCAATAGTAATAGAAAGTAATTTGGTTCCCCTTCCCCTGCATTTCTTTCCTCCCAATGTAAACCGTCTCTTCCACGACAAACAGAGCACGAGGATTGGTATGAGAAATTGTATACAAAGGTACGGAGGTTTAAGCGGCGACATGTTAAAAGGTGGCACACGCCCAGGTGTCGAGGGCAACATGTAAAGTTCGATAAACGTCTGGTAGCGCTTTCGCGTTGCGCCGGGGTCGGGCTCTCCCATTACCATATGGCAGAGCCTCTGCTTGTGCTGGTCCGTCTGGTTCAAGATGCCATTAGTAAAATTCTTCTGAACAGTTTCAACACTTGAAGCTGCCATTGCAATTCACGTGTTGACAACGTCATCACCAAAGTAAACATCTATAAGTACTTCCTCTTCATACATTGAAATTGTATCGACCTTGTACGCTTCAATCAAGTACTGGATCAAGACGTCTTGAGCTCCTTTAGTGGCATAGCATGGTGTCTACACAAGTACCTACTAGGAGAGATATATTCATCATGTAATCTTCGAAAAAGAAGATCAGGATGACGGATAATAACGAAGAGAACCCAGGACTGACCGGATAAAGTTCCGGCTTTCTGTCACCTTGCATTTGTATGGGCGATTGGCAAACGTCCGGAATACAAATGCAATACAATGCACAATACACATTAAAACCCAACCTTTTATTTTGCACAAGCGTTTTGTCCCATTAAAATTTGATGTTTTCGTTCTTGGATTATATCAGCCAAACCTGTGTTAGAGATCAGCTTTGTCTGATGGATAGCACAACGCTAGGGTGCCGCGGCAATATCTGGTCATCCTTGCTGTTACAAACAGTCGGAGGCGTGCAAATATAAGTGTCGCACAACAATTGTTACCGTAATGCAATTTTGTACCGGTACATATACAGTAGCTGTATAACGTTAGCGTAATTTTGCCTATTTTACCTCCCATTTATACAGCTCCCTAATAAAATTAGGGAGCTGTATAAAAGTTCTAAATTTGCTACTTCAACCTAAACAAGGTGGATACAAATTCAAGTTTCTCTGAGTGAAGCGATACCGGAATGGATGGCCCAGGGTCAGGGGTCAGGCATCCATCAGACGTCGTGGATAAAGGGAGGTTAGCCTCATCTACTCCCACGGATCTACAATCGACGAACGGAACGGAGGATATAGTTCCAGAATCCCAGGAGGCGTCAGACGATATCCAACCGGAACCAGAACCGGTAAAAAAAAACCGGTAAAGTCGGCCACCAATGAAACGGTCACACAAAACTCGAGTGGTCCTACAGGACGGACAGCCGAAGACCCCCCCCAAGCCATCATCCGTGCAATGACAGCGATAGTGAACATAAGGAAGATGAGGGGAATAAAGAAAGTAAGGTCCCAACTGATGTGAGTATCCCGGCTGAATACACAGTGGAGCAGATGGTAGGTTCCCTTACCAATGAATTAACAAGCGCCGCAGTCAAAACCTAGGGTGCAAGCGTGGATGAATCTCGTACAGGAACTGTTTAACAAGATATTTGTTAAAGACTGGCTTCTCGCCTTTCACCAGCAGCAAAGCGACTGCCCCAACACAAGACACCTGAATTACAGATCTATTTGAAGTAATCGTGATTCAGCAAGGGAAGGATTGGAGTCACTGGAAACAGCGAGTAGTAGGAGCAACCTTAGCAGTGCAGAACTCAAGCCAGAAGCTGGAATATAATTCTTATGAAAACACTCGGCCAGGAGAAAGTTAAAGGAGCAAAAAATCGGCACACCCACTCTCCGGATGGGCTCAGAAGATTTCTGGAGTGATGAATTAATCGCCACGACATGAAGAACAATTAAACCTTTTTTCTTTTCATTGTACCAGAGGCGAAGAAGACCCTTGTGGTCAGCAAGAAGTCTGTGTACTCAGCAGAGGAAATCGCAGTCTTCAGACAGATTTGCGAACATGGTTATGGACAGAACGCACCTACACAATGTAGGGATGGTTCGAAGGAAGAGTGGGAAATTGTCAAAGGCCTAGTGAAAGGTTCGATTTTGGCAAGACAGTTTCCACAATTTATTAAAAGGATAATGTCCTTTGGTGAACAAGCTCGGCTGGAGCAGACTGTGGTAAAGCGATCTGGAAAAATGTTGAGAATGAAGTGGACCATACATGACCGTTGATTGGTGACGATGGAACACCCATCAACGTGAGACAGTTGATGGGTGGGAAAGGCTGATCGAGCATACGACGAAAAGGTGGTGGACAACGGGTGCTCGTGATATGAAGGAATGAGCCAAGCACAGTTACTACGCCCGGTCCCAAATACCAACGGAACAGCGAAGATCACGATCGCGATCGGGATAACGTTTAGTAAGTGGAGTTCACGTGGATGTACGACAAGATCGGCAGAGACAAGTTAAGATACCGCAGCAACGGTGACGTGGCACGTCAGAGACAGTTATCGGGCCGAACTATGAACAGTGCAGATGTTGAAGGTGAATTTGATACGAAGTTCCGGCCCGATCGGCCAAGCCAACCGATTATGTCCCAAAATACGAAGATCAGATGTGGAATGGAATGGGGCATGTGGAATGGCGAGTCGTGCGAGTAATGTCAAGTCAAGGCAAGTGATGATGACCGATGGATTTGTCCAGGGATGACGTGAGAAGGCCCGATCAGGCCCGATCGGCTGAAATCGGTGTGATATGGTTACCCCGACAGGGGATGGAGGTCAGGAGTATGGCTGAGCGGGCGAACAAAGTCGTTGTGATGGTGACCCAGAGAGTTTCCGAAGTGATCTAGGGCTGATCGCCCTGATCACTACCCGATCACTCGGCTGATCGCTATGCCGATCATGATCGGGGCTGATCAGCCTCAAACCGACGTCCAGACGCAAAGGCAGGTGAAGTTCTCAGTTAAGTCGGGCTGGATATGAAGTGAACAAGTGTCCGAAGGGCAGATCTCAAGCGTTTACCAAGTTGTTTATCGAAAGATCGGGATGGTACAGATCGTTATAGAAGTCCGGCCGTGATCAGGGCAGAAGTGGTACAGATCAGCTTGAAGGTGCAGCCAGGATGGGTAAGGTGGTGCTATGCAACCGTGCGACGAAGCGAACAGGGTCGAAGTATAAATCAGGCACATGGGTTGGTGTATGGTACACTAGGTATAGGACATTGCATATATAATAACAGGTTTTTGATTTTCCCCCTAAGCAAAGAGTCGCTCCGCCACGTGTTGCGGTCATTGGGAGCACAGGGTTAACTAGTCCCCTCTTGCTCAACTTAATTCCCGGTTAAGACACGCTTAGACGCATTTTTGGCTTACCGGAAGACCCCCGACGGGTTTGTTTAGGTGATCAAGCCTCACCGCCCACGCGCACGTGTTTAGAACACGTTATTAATATTGGAAAAGGTTTTGTGGAGATAACGTTTGTGGATTACTGTGGAAGATCGTGGTTTGATCGCGTTTTCTTGGTTTCTTGTTGTCTCTCACTCTCATTGGCTGGCCTGATCGGACGAAGTTTCCCGATCAGTGCCTAGATACTGATTAAGTATCGACCCCAACCCGTTCTCCGGTGAAGGTTTCCACCCGAGGACACCCCCGTCTCGAGAAGGTCATCTCCTCCAACCTGATCAAGATCATCGTTTTCGTCACTGAGTCCACCTGAGTGAGTATAGCCACCCCCGATCAACGGGTACACAAGGTGAGATGAAGTTAAGTATGGATTCTATCGCACATGGCGACCGGTCGGATGACCGGGAAGATCAGATCAGTCACCATAATGGTGATTCATCTGATTCTGATGCTGATCAGGATCAACGGAGTACCCCCTCCGATTGGTCGTCCGGGCCAGTGGGTATCCGGATTCCACCCAAGACTTCTGTCATGGATTTGGAATCGGCTCCACCACAAGACTATTCGAGCCCGAGTTGAAGGGTGCTTGGTATTAGACTTAACCGGTAAAAGCCTAATTAAAGAAGCCTTCTCGAATACTAAGAGTATTCAAGAAAGCATTGCGACAGCAGCCACAGCAAGATGATCAAGCTCGAAGGAGTTATGGAATATGGTTGCACAAGTTAAAACTATTAGCAACAACGCTGTCAACCACACGCTTTATTTTCATTGTTTTACTCGGGAAGTTGCAGAAAAATTCGAAGGGATCAATGTCCCGTTTCACAGATTTAACCATATTTTGAAGAATTTACACAAAATGAACTTACACTTCCGCATGTGACCAACAAGTAGATGCCAATGGAGAATTTTCAGTCATCACGGCTTCTACTCAAAGAATATTACACGAGCCAGTGATCTAGCCAAGTTTTACAGAGTGTTTCACAACTTTGTTGGAATTGACTTTGAAGTGGACGATCTGGACAAAGGAGGTCCATTCTCTGAGACTTCAACAGCATGGGAACTCACTTTCCAAGCGGAGACTTGCCCGATAATCTTACAAGGCATCTTAAGAATGTCATGGTTTGAAATGCTTGCTGTAGTTGAGCACCCAACGATGCGGGGCTAGCGCCAATGCCTTCGATGTGGGGCTTTGGGTCATCCTGTGCGAAATCGTACTACTTCACTAATGGCATTACAACAGGAATGTTGCATCACTATTACTGAAGACACTCTACAGAATATTACCCTTCCTGACCCCACATTTAAAAGCATGGAGGAGTTAAAAGAACCAGTGGAATCAGCAAGCCATAACAACTAGAAAACCGTCACATGATGACATTGAAGAAAATGGATCCCAGGAGAATCGTTCGGAAACGTGAAACAGGCGACCACAGAAGAGGGTGGAAAGTGAACTTTAAAACGCCCAATCAGAATCAGAAGCAGCCTCTTCAGACAAGGAAGCAAGGCGCACAAACAATCACAATGGGTGGATTACTGTTAATTGTTAAAAAACACAGGTCTGTCAATATCCAAAGCGTTGGAGCAGGAGTGTAACAGGCTAGCTTTTACTGGCTTACACTGTAAAATTGCAGTTAGGAAGCGTGCAATTAGTTAGGACCAAATGTAATTTGGTCCTCCTTAGTTTATTTAAGACAAACTTTAGCTAGACTATTTTATTAATTAAATAGTCTCTCTTAAATATATATATACTTCCTCCGTCCCAAAATATAAGGCGCAGTCGACAGCTAAGCATGTCCCAAAATATAGGGCAGAGTATCGATGCAGACTTGACTTGATTATACCCACATTCTCCGCTTAAGTGCGAACGTTGGTTCGTGCATGGAGGCAAGAGTACGATGGCCTTGGCGAGATTTGCTGCTAATTCGTCGTTCAAGCGTGGTCTGTCACGTCTCCTACACTCCCCGTCGTGTGTAGAGCCCGCTTGGATTTCCTCGCTCGCGCATTTCCAAAGGCGAAAGAGCGATCGCTCGGAACAGTCAAACTTGACGGATAAAGCAGGCACAAGTCCCCGTGGAAGGCAAAGTTTCGTGGCCGCCGCATACATACGAGAAAGTACGGCTCTGCGCTCGTCTGTGGTCAGGTTCTTGCGCTTTTGTGAGGGTTATGAGCGGCGCTGCGTCATTTTAAAAATGTGGAGGCTTGGGAACCCCAACTTTGGCTCGCCATATCTCAAAGTCTAGAGCGTTAATCGGCTCGCTCCAAAACCCCCGCCAATCATCAATAAAAGCGCTTTCTATTTCGCCAATCAACAGCATGCAGTAGTATCTGGGAGCCTTAATCGAGAATTTTGAAAAATCACTGCCTTATATTTTGGGACGGAGGAAGTATGGGACGGAGGAAGTATACATTAGCGCCAAAAGAGGTGTCACATCTTTCCGTCCAGGGAGGAATTATATAATATAATTGGATTTTGTGTGTTTTTTTGTTTTGTAATTGGATACAGCCAATCCAATTATAACTAGATCAGAATTTGAAAAGTGATCACAAAGTCTGTGTGAAACGAACACACCACACCACTCCTGTTAAAAAACAAACAGGAGTGGAATGCGCTTTGCCCTTGTGTTCGTTCCGCACTGTCAGCTTTAACAGGAGTGGGTGTGGGTTCTGCACGTGTGTTAAGGTATCAAGAATGACCCAAAAATGACTTCTAAAATTATTCAAATACGGTATTTGAGTTATTTTAGAGTGAAATACCGGACGACCGACGCTGACACCTTTTGCGAGCTGTCATTCAGCTTCTTTTTAGTGCAACCACGATTTCGTGCACTAAAACAATCCCGTTTTAAATGTTATCTAAAAAGATGCACGACCTGGCTACGCTTTATAGCATCACTTGTATCTGATCACAAAGTCAGTGTGGAATAAACATAAACCAACCTTTCGACAGTAAAGTAGACCTGGATCTGTTCACGGTTTAGCTGTACGTTACAGTATGGGTGAACATTATTTTATCGTTTAAACAACGAGAACTGCAAACATCAGTCACTCATTCAATACACCAACCCAGAACATTGGCCTTCTCCTGCAGCTCTGGCGTCAGCTTTTTTGGGTGCTATAACCCGCGTGTTGTATCCAAACAATTACATCACATGTTCGATAAATCAGCTATTTAGATGTGAAAGGATTAGTATTAGTACTTACCGTTATTGAAGAACTCTTATACCACGGTTTATCTTTTTCCACCAATGTAGCTGTAATTTAATATTTTGTTAATTCAACAAGAGCATATTGAGGAAGCCGGTGTTTCGTCCGTAGAAGCTTGATTTGAGGTTTTCATGGTTTTGGTCTCTATACTTGTCAATGCTCATGTACCATTCTATCAAACTTTGGTACTACATGTACCTACGCTTCCTGCTAATAGCCAGTATACCATCGGTATGCGAACGAGGATCTAGTTATAATTGGATTGGTTGTATCCAATTACAAAACAAAAAAAAACACACAAAATCCAATAATTCCTCGTACTGTACAGTACATACAGGTTGCAAACACGGGTATTATGCCACACACTGATTGAATGCCACAAATGTTTTGGGAGTTGCTAAGGAGCAGGCAAATCAAAGTCAAAGAAGCGATGGATGTCTTCGATCAATGTGAAGAGGAAATACCAAAATATATTTTCGAAGGAAAGCCGGATAGTGTATGTCGAAAGACCTTTTATGACGTTATGAAATCCCGTCTATGTACGCCTGCTCCGGTTTGCCTGCTCCCTAGCAACTCCCGCTCCTTTCTTATACATATTTTCAGACCAGGCTGCTAAAAATGAGGCATTGTGTTACGAGATCGTACGAAGTGCTGATTTATGCGGGGTCCGGAGTCTTTCCCCCCTCCTGGGGCAATTGCAGGCAATGCAGTGCAATACTTCGAAAATAGAAATAGTACACCGACCACTTGGCGAGGACTCGAATTCGCATTGGATTTATATTCTCTGTGAGGTCTCGTGGCTCATCTGCTGGTAAATATATGTGTTTCAGTATGGTCAAATTGCTGATCATTTTAAAGTTGTAGGAAGCCAAAATGGGTATTTAAGCTTTTTGGTCACCATTTTGGTACTTTTAAGCCAATCGCATCGAGATAGGTACATAAATAAAGCTGTTTTAATCGGAGTTCCTAAGGAGCAGGCAGGTGTAGATAAAACGGGATCTTACAACGTCCTGGCTGCTTAATGAGTTGCACAGGGTATGAAAGGCAGCTTAAGTGGGTTTAAAGTACTGGACAATTAACGTGTCATGCTTCATGTATAGGGACTTGGTGGGTTAAATAAACCCGGGAGCAGCATCATCCACAAGTGTTTTCAGGGTTTCATAGAGATGACAACCGACAATGAAACGAAAGCGGCCTCCGCGGATCCTGCCGAGGGTGAAGCCGCAGTCGCCTCGACGGTCTCACCATTCCTGTAAAAGAACAATGCTCTGACTCTCTCCAGTGGCATCAGACTTGCTAATTGTAGGATGCTGGCGCTCGAATTACCGTCGACGCCGCTATTTAAAGACTCGCAAGGTGGAAACATCATTCCTCAGGTAAAAAAACGCTCCCTAACCACGTTTCCGGTCAAAAACCTCGAGTTGCGCAATTACTTGAAGCTTGACCAGAACGAAGACGACCCGGAAGAAATCAATCTCCGAGCTGCGGACGATCCACTGAGGTGAGTGATTGGTGGTTAGTGATCTGTAAGAAGAGATTCGTCATGTTGCTTTTTGTGTGCGAACAGGACTGTGTTGAAAAGGCGTATTTGATCGATAAGATTTTGCGTGTTGCGCTTCCGTCCACCAAGTACGTAATACGAAGTACTTTTAATTGATATGCAGAGAATCACGTCCCTGTTGTACGTGTCATGTGGCGATTTGGCTGTACCGGTAGATACGTAGGTACAACTTGATTGCTAATATCGGCCATGACAGTCCCGTAACTACTGGGCAAGAAGCAGCACTGCAGACAAATCCGTTGTGATCCTCTGGATAATATTGATTCCACACGCACGTAGCAGTCCGCCGCGCAGTTTGAAGTGGACACACAATATAATACTTGAGAATCGATTTTTGTTTTGAGAATCGCTCGGCATTCTCGTTTGAGAATGGATTTGGAGGGGTAGGGTTAACGTTCGCCAATGAGCGTTAGTTTTTTTGAGAATGAGAACGGCTTTTTGCGTTTTGGAAAGGGAGTCACTATGGTTTACCCCAGATAGAGTAGGTACATTGTGCCAGTCAATAAGCGAGTAAAACGCGCGATTGCTAGTCCGTGACCTCAAAGATTACGTGATGGAAAACCCCCCGCGCTTTCAGGTGCTGGACATGGGCGGAATGGTGATGAACGGTGTGGAAGGAGTTCGAGCTTGTCTCCCCTTATGGATTCGGAAGAAGAAACCTACAAGAAGCACGAGATAGATGCGGCTGCAGCGAAAGATTAGCTACTAAAGTCAAAAGCGTTAAAGTACATGGATCAAATCCGAAGCAAGGTACTCGCTACTTTGGAAGAGCTTGTCAATTTGAAGGGGGAGATGCACAACGATCCGTCTGTAATCAATTAGTGTATATCGAGTGCCCGCTTTTGACACGCGATGCTACTCGAGGTTCCTTCCTCAAGAGACCCGTTCAATTTCGGTCTTATGTTTTCTGCGTTAACAGCAAGATGGACGTTCAGTGCACCGGTAGAACTTCTACCGGTACCTGCCTTAAGAGACTGGGAGCAAGAAAGTTTTCAGGACGCTATAGTGTAGACCTTGAATGTCAAGCGGGAATAAACCGTTCGTGGTGGTGTCAAAACTGCGAAGAAATGATTCAAAACGGCATTCATCAGGAGCATTTTGTACACTTCTTGTTCCTACAAAACATAGGAGTATGTGGTGAAGGAACACGAATAGTTCTTCTCACAAGTAAGCGAGCTTCAAGGCAAGTTTCAGCTGCGGCACTTAATGAGCAACGCTCCTCGTGAATTGTCCGTATAACTAAATTCAAGCTTGAGAGCTTAAGGCGATGGTTCCCACGTTTTAAAGACGACAGGATGTAAGACGACAGGATGTAAGACGAAAGATGCATATGTCGAAGTACAGCTGTCTTCTATATATTGGTTGGCACAGTGTACCATAGACTGTCGCTGTGCGATCTCGTTTATGTACACCTATCTGCTCCTCAGCAACTCCCTGTTTTAATGCGTCAGCTGGTATGGTCATAAACCTAGGCCGTTAATATTTGTGTTACACAAATGGAAAAGTTTGATTTTTCTATGCACCAGATTATGGCAGGATCTCTATTGTGAGAAGAAAAATTAAGGGAGACATTAGGGGGTTTCAGACATCTGTTTTTTTCAATGATATCTCAACAAAAAACTACACCTTTTCCCGGTCAAGGTTGGACAAGTTTCGAACCAAAGTTGGATTTTTAGGTTTTGGAAAAATGAGGTTTCATGCAATGTCGGATTCTTTAACAAGCAAAGTTGGATTATTTTTCGTACTTAGTGGAGACATCACTGTGAACTCGGTACTTTGTTCTCTATGGCCTTCTAAAGCCGTCCCGTGAAAGCAACACGAGGCGGCGTATGGTACGTCAATGTCGTGTTGTTTCCTCCTCTAGCCTTGTCCACGATGTTCGAGATAACCGAGACGAGCACATCGCCAGGAAAGAAACGAACGGGTAGAGGACACTTGATGGTCCTTCGGGACAACATGACGGCGGTAATTGGCGCTGTAGTCTCCCCACTCAACACGTCCACGTCTCGGTATCCTCAATCAAGCGCGAGGGGCACAGCACGACGTTTACTTGTTGATGAATCAATGCATGCCGTGGTCTCATGTCCAACACATGAAAGGAATCTATCCGTCGTGGATGGAAAAAGAGTTCCGTAGAGTTAGTATACTCTGGAAGTAGTACCGGACGAGATGGAGATTCGAATTCAAACGTCAACGGCAGCGTTGACTCGATCACGTCGACGCCATTCAAGCAGAATCTAAATGCCACGACTTGACACTTGACAACGAATCGCTTGATTGGCGCCCAGCCAGCTGACATCATGATCAGTTGCGCTCCAAAGAAACACTTTAACGAGGAAAATGGCGACCGACGACCTTGATCCACTGACGACCAGCTTGATCACGGCTAATGGGACCGACGAACTGAATAATTGGCTCTTGAGCGTACCAAAAGCGCGGACCATCGATGTAATTCTGTCCATTGAAAGCCACCCGTATCGCCACAGCTCCTTCTTGTCCATTGTATGCCGCAGGAACTGGCGTCGTCAGGGCACAACAAAAAGTCCCATTTGACCCATTTAATAGACCTCGCGCCTTTCGTCAGCCAACCATCCTCGTGGACCTCGATTTCCGGCGTCTCGTCCTCATCAGGAAGCTCGCCGGCAATTGCTTCTAGGACCCCCAGCGATGACGTTGGCCCCAGCGCCCGATCGAGAGCGATGCCGGCGCGATGGGTCAGCGACAGCGTTTGAAGCAAATTATACACACAAGACGTTATTGCGGGAAAATGCTGTACACAGTTATGTTTTCACTAAGTACGCAAAATAATCCAACTTTGCTCGTTAAGGAATCCGACATTGCGTGAAACCTCATTTTTCCAAAACCTGAAAATCCAACTTTGGCTCGAAACTAATCCAGCTTTGACCGGGAAAAGGTGTAGTCGAGAAATCGGGCGAAAAATCGACCGCGAGAGACCGATTTCTGGGCTGGAATTTCTGAGCGACTGGATTTTCAAAAACCTGTAATTAACATTCAAGCGTTTTAAACAGGTGAATTAGATATCACAGTGGGTGCACGTATTGTATTTTTAGTTGTGCAAATCGTACTTAGAGAAATATATGTAAAAACAGAGGGGACAGAAATTTGGTGAAAGATCAATTCCCATTTTTGACCATGACAGAATCCAGAGCACTGAAGTGGAAATTCGCTCGATCTTTTAACCAATTTCTGCTTGAAAAATCGGATGTCTGAAACCCCCTATTATCCCCACCGG
>MIQA02007369.1:0-20368 GCA_001887855.2 Sclerospora graminicola | reverse complement strand
GATGCCTCCATTTTTCAACCGAGCTGTTCCAGAACAGAGGTGAACTTTGCCCTAATAGTCTGGCACAGTCTATTTAAGGTAGCACAGCTCAAAAACTCAGGTTCGAAATTGGCACAGACTAATTACAGTGGGAGGAGTACCTACTTTCGAACCGTGAGAACCACTATTATACTATTATATATATACTCGCCACCCTCTATCGCTAACAAGGTCCGATTGGGTGCTTCCAAGCAAAAATCAGTCAATCAAAAATACCTACAACTGCAGAGCAAACATGTGAAAAAAGGGCTTTGTAGGCAACCGAAGGTATGCTCTGGTTGGTCAGTTTTGCCTATACCTTCAAACCGTGAGAACCGCTATTGTGCCTTTCACATTTTTTGGCGAAAATCATCCTATTTTGCGAAAATTATCCGTTGTATGTGACATGTGATCAAAAATACTCTGCTGAGAATTCTTGTTGTTGTTGTTCAATCGCAGTCTATTTAGTATTAACTATTAGCTACAATAAAATTCCTAAGTGCGAAATCTAATCATGTCTCTGATGTACTAGCTTCCTGATAATCAGGTAGTGACTTCGTGCGTCTCTCACTTGACAATTCTTGGATTCCTTCTTGCAAACACTATAGACCGATTTATAGTTTGATCCCGCGTATCCTTGTTTCAGTCCGACCCTTCTCGTAACAGGCGACCGCTAAAATCAGCTTCATTGTCTTCGACCATATCAGCTGCAACTGTTCATGCGGATCCCAATGGACTCCTTTGTGCACCTTTTCATTCCTTACTAGCATATAACGACGCCATAACCATGTGAGTCCAATCGAACATATCCCCACCACAGTCTTTCCAATTCAAGACTACAATCGTCGGCTCGATGACCACATCGTGTCCGTAAACGTTTCATCAATGACTTCGAAATAGGTGGCGCCTTTCTGACAGCAAAACACCAACGGCAGCGCTAAGGCAGTGTCATCCACCCGCACACCGTTCCAACAGCTGAGTAGCCTGGACCAAAATTGCTTGGCCCGACTGCACCCCCACACAATATGTGTGACCCCTTTCCCGGGTGTATCGCATGGTCATCCAATGCACACCCTCCTTGTGTTGTATATCCATCGTAATAAATATTCAGTTGAAACGTTGCCGCCCTGTAAACACTCCAGATTGATAATCAGAAAGCATGTGATCGTGACTCCACAACTCTCTTGGCGATTGATCTTGAACATTTCGGTTCCAGTCTGCTTCTTCTCGCCTTTAGTTCCATTTGTGTCGGACCGTCGTCAATGCTCTTGTCAGTGCTCGGTAGTAAATACTCCGAAACGTCCTTCGAATCCATTGTTTTGCCGAGCTAAATTTGATCCCTTCTATCACCTGCGCTGACAATTCTTACCAACGTGGATTTAAGATGTCTAAACAACACGAATTATGTCGCCCGCAGAACGATTTAGGCCAAGAGTGAAAGATAAGCGGATGACCAGTCGCCAATCCAGCTTTTTCCGGCGCCTGACCACGTTTTGATCTATGCAATTTTGCTATTTAATATCTCACTAAATGTGCCTCCGAAAGAACTAGCAAAACAATTATCGCTTCATATTTTACGATCTTCCTAGGAAAAAGCAGCTCTTAAGGTGGCCTACTTTTTTTCACTAACGAGCTAGCTAACACATTACATCTAATGACCTGCCCAAGGTTGGAAGGAGGTGTAAAGTAAAAGTCGTCCCGGAAAATTTATTTCCTGCATGTCAAAAGCGGACAAAAGACGTGAAACCTATCATACGTGCAGGCCCAAGTTCGCCAGTTTCGGCGACAAGCGACGACAAACAGGAAGAAAACTCGCTCAACCAACACTCAGGAGAGTGTTCAGGTGGGTGGTATTATACAAAGTAGACAATTGTACCGGATCAAAAAAATGGACTAAATCGAAGCTGATAGCGCGGATGTGATGGGAATTTGAACCAAATCAGGCGCTGCATATCCTCGTTAAGCACTCTGGGTCGAGGAGACGATCGCCCTGGCGACAAGAGACCATTACTCGTAGTAAAGCAGTAGCAGAGGTCAAAGCAGGCGGTATTCGCGAGAAGATAGTGGCATGTATGGAAGCCAATCCTTATGTGCGTTGGCTGAAACATATAGTTTTCATCTTTATACTTGCTGACTAAAACTACGAAATATGTAGAGACCATCTGATGAAGCACTACGCGAGCTCTATGAAGAAATCGCCAGAGAAGAGACAAATTGTAGCAAGTACTTGTTCTAGAGTTTGATGAATGTGAAATTTTAAGAATAAAGACGTTGTTTGCTTGAGTGCAAACAACGCCTTTAATCAGGCTCCGCCGTAGAGAAACTACAGGCGGCGCTCACCCGATCACTGAAGGAAAACGTGGAGATGACTGTAAGCTCCGTCTCTAAGAGTTTTCAGCAAATGGTGTCAACGCAGACAGCAAGAGAAAGTACTGGTGGTAGTGGGGACTACTACTACGACAGTTGTCGTCGTCTGGTGGGATATATTGATTACAAGTATCTCCCGGTTTTACGAAGCAGATGAACCGCATCATTCTAGCACAGTGGTACCTCGGAGCGTGTGCCCAACTCCGTTGGGATAGAGAAGCTGTGGTTCCATCGAAACAGAGGTACTCAGGTGTTGCCTTCGATAGACAGAAAGAAGCAAACGAATCAAAGCAGTAAAAAAGTTCAAAACGTGGCGGTATTAGTAGTTCGAGCAGACTAGCAAACAAGAAGAAAAAGAAATTAAGCAAGCTCTCTGTTCAACTTTGAGAGGAATGCCAGCCAACCTGACTCGATCTTCTACGCCATCGACCGAGTCGACTTCAATACGGACAAGAAGTGCTTCTGGTAAGAAAAAAGGCATGAGAGACAGTGTGGATGATGCCCATTCATCGAAAAGACCTCGGCAGCGAGGAAAGCGATTGTTTTACGACACGTGGGACGAAGAAGACGAGATCAAAGAAGAAAAAAGAGATCAAATCGGAAGATGGGCACCAGGAAAGAAATCAAATCGGTGAGAAAACAAACAGACAAGGTGCAACCAACGAAGGACCAATCGGGGAAATGTGCTATCCGGGCCAACGCACTCCAAAACAAACCAAGTTGTTTAAGGACCAATTGCGCAAATTGATCCAATTTGTGGATGCGCCGTTGTGGCTAAAGCCGAATTGGATGCTAAACGTGCAGAATTGAACAGAGCTCCTGAGAATGGTAAGAACGCGTTAAAGGAAAAAATTTCCGTCTTGGGAATCCAACTTATTGATCACACTAGTGAGCTTGATGTGCTGGAGGAGACAAAGAAAGCATTCTGGGGTATATTGAACACGATTGGAATCTAAGTGAGTGATGATGTCATTGACGGATTTCCAGATTTTGGAACGCATTATGTGGATAAAAAGGAGCCGCGAAAGGCGCGGAAGGCTGTGGCAGATCGGGCCTCTTGCTCGTCGTCGGTATCAAGTTCAGGTTTGAGTCCTGCTACTCGAATTGCCTATGCTAGTTGTCATGGAAGCGTTGATGATTATGAAGAAAAACTGGAAGATGTTGGCAGCGACAGCACGAACAAAACGACGCTTCAACGCACATGGCAAAGGAGTTCGTCAAGCGGACGTCGTAATGCACAAGAATCAATTAGTGGGAATAACGACGTGACGAGCGAAGATAAGAAGGTGCCTCTCCATAGCAAAGGATTTACAATATGGGGCATCACCTCGTCTGGCATTCGCAATAAAATTTTCTTGTATACATCCTGCGGCAGTTTATGGCGCGGTACAGCAATCCAAGC
Organism: Sclerospora graminicola; assembly: GCA_001887855.2. Taxonomy (NCBI): domain Eukaryota; phylum Oomycota; class Peronosporomycetes; order Peronosporales; family Peronosporaceae; genus Sclerospora; species Sclerospora graminicola. Next base: position 16,581 of record MIQA02007369.1, on the reverse strand, counting down.
CAGACTAAAACCATATCGGTGTTGCTTTACATTGCGTACACTTCTTGTTTCCTTTATCTTTTTCGTCGTCGAATCAGTTGGCTGTACGTGATATCTGCACAGAATGGGGAAGATTTTTTGAAGTTAAGCTCAAAACTAACACGATTGTCGACGTCAACCACAGCCTTTGCCCAATCGCTACTCGAGGCTTGGTCGTCGGGGTAGCGAATTTCGTGTATTTAGATGCGACTACCAGTGACGGATTGAGCTGTGGAGTTACAGCTGCCATATGCTAATTTTACCAACGCTTAATTGTGGTAAAATTCGAATTTTGTGATAAATCGAACAATGATTTGCTGACAGAATTATGCTCGCAATCCATTTGAAACGCACAATAATTTCTCTTCGTCCTATATTAATCTTATGTGTCCCACTCCAGATGAAGGGCTTTGTCTCATTCTTGGTGTTGCAAGGAATTTAATAACGGGTACCTCACATAACTTGATTCTCATTATGTCTATCCACATTTACTGAATCTACCTAGCACGTTGTATCAGCTAAAGGTTTGTGGTCATGGTGTAATGATTTCTACCTCCGCGAAGGTCCTGCAACGTCATCGCACTTTATCCGCCACGCAGATTGAGGTGGACACACAATAGGGGTATCAGAGTTAAGTTTCATAATATCCGGTGTGATTTCTGCAGGAAATTACATGTTGAAAAACATCAGTTCCGAATTTGTCGACCTACCAAAAAGGGTAGGGGTTGGCTCTGAACTACCAAGAAATCCTACAGCGCCAGAAGGCTAAGGAAATGATTCCGCCGGGTATGAACCCTGGGGAGGAAAGAAAGCCCCCGGACAAAATGTCAGGGGGGATGCATGCACGGTGACCTCGGATGAGTCATCAGCCGGGGAAGAGCATATTACGGAGGGAGAGGCGAAGAACATTCCCCTGATATTGACGAAGTAGTGGATGAGTCTCAATCAACAGAGCCCGACGCAGCATGGAAGAATCAACAGAGCCTGACGTGAGCATGGTGGAAGAAGGAGCGTTGGTGATAAAGGACAATGCTGACGAGCGAGAAGAAAACGAAAAGGAGGGTCCTATTTTACCGCAGGAAGGTGAAGAGGAACCAAGAGTAGATAAATCAGTTAAACAGCCAGTGCAGGAGGAAGATCCTGCACTAAAGAACACCCCAGATAACCTAGCGCAGGATTTAGTACGAGCATTAAAAGACGCAAAGCAGGCGCGCCCACGACTACAAACGTGGCTAGACGTGGTGCAACAACTGTTCAAGCTAATATTCCCTAAGCCGAAGGGTAACAAACAAGGGAGCAAACTGCAAGGACGGAAATGCCGGAGTTGAAAAAGGGGAATTAGAGCGGCTACTGGACTTATTTGAATTAGTTGTGACGACGCACAACATGGACTGGACTATGTGGAAACACAAAGCGGCAGCGGCTTGTTCAATGGCGATAAAAAGCAACCAGTCATTAGAACAAATCTTAGCAAGAATGATCGGGAGTTGTCAAGTGGAGGTAGCGGTAAGGGGAGATAGCGTGTTAAGAGGCTGGCTACACAAAGTAACCGGTAATACTCAAGTGTGGAAAGTGGAGGCACAGGTGACCACAGAATATATGTTTAACTCAGCAATTTATTCGTCAAAGACAGCGGTCACCTTGCGTAAGGTGTGCGAAAGAGAGTGGACAGGGAAAGACAAGAAGAAATTCCGGGACGGTAGCCCGGAGGAATGGGTTATCGTACAAGGACTAGCGGAAGAAACTATACTATCAAGAACAATGCCTTAGTTCTTGCGGTAGAAAATTAAGTCTAAGGATCGATTGCGATTGGTGCCGACTATTTGAGTCAGGGTAGAAGGGTGCCTGGTGATGGACTTACAAGGGAAATTGCGATAAAAAAAAGCCTTTCAGAGCATTAAGAGTCTCCAAAAAAGTATTTCAACGGCGACAACAGCACTGGAAATGGACAATGGACAACTATAGGAAATGTTGTCTAAAGTGAAATATATCAGCTACAACCAATCTGAACACAGTTTACATTTATTTTTTTTAACCAGAGAGATAGTCAAGCGATATGTGGGGGTCGCAGCCCCTTATCTCAAACAAGTGCATGGCCTACGTAATATGCATGAAAAAGAGCCGGTGGAAGAACAAATTTGGGACAGCAAAATAGCCGGAAACGGTACAGGAAGAATATGTCATCATCGTGCGGAATTTAACGCGCGATATTTACATAATGAAACCTCATGGGTATCGTCAAATGATCATCCCGGTAGAATTTAGATTCGAGGAACTCGATCAAGGAAGACCACTGTCAGCCACATCATTGGACTGGGAGATAGTGATCGATGCAACTGGATGTCCACAGCAGCTAGTTGGCATAGTGCGGTTAATGTGGCGTGGAATGGTCTTGACCCTAGAACACCCGGATACGATAGGGAAAATCCACTGTTTGAAATGTGGGGGAGCAGGGCACCAGATGCGCAGCTGCCCGGTCACTATAGAGCAATTGCATAAAGAACAGTGTTTAGTAGTAACAGTCAAAGCAGTGGAACCTATATACTCACCGGAACCAATATTTGCAAGTATGGCAGGCGTAAGGAGGTTCGGGAGAACTGTGTTCAACAGGACGAGCGTCACGAAAAGAGACGGTAACAGGAGAAAGAAAAACGACAGGAAGGGGAAAAGACAGAGGAGACGGAGGCCCAACGAGAGACAGTAGACAGTACCAAAGAGGCGGGATCACAGGAACCAAAAATAAACACTGGAGAGCAGCCGGATCCAAGGGGTGAGACAGCCGCAAAGACAATTGATAACTGGGTAACAGTTAAAAGGAAAACTAGAGGAGTTGGGAAGGGACTGGAGATGCGACACCCAACCGTCAGGAGGTAAACCCGGTTCAGGACGTACAACATATACACCAGATGGAGCGGGTAACATAACAACCCACGGAACCCAACCCGGGCCCAGGTTGGGTTCCGTGGGTTGTGGAACCACAACCCGAGCGAGTGCTCATACCCGGGAGAAGCAAGTTGCCGGAAAGGAGTCGAAGAGTAGGAGCAAACAAGAAGGACACGGTTGCAATAGATCAAGTGCGGATTTGCTAAGTATCGAGGGACAAGTTAATGATGCTTTAACAACATTAGGTAATGAGATAAGGGAGAGAGAACGACCGGTTTAATATTTTGCGTGGGTGGAGGAGGAAGAACCTTTAAAAAAGGGGTATACGTTGAGAGAGGCGTTGGTAGCCATGGGGCTGCAAAAGGTGAAAACGGCACCAACTGGAAACTGTCAAGCATACGGAATTGTTCAAGCTCTATTTGACTCATCATTGGAGGCAAAACCGACTATTCTAGAAACAGCGACGAACGACTGAAACAAGGATGCGTTGCTCGGGGGATGATGGTCTTTCAGTTGAAGTTTCCCCCGAGTACCCGGAAACAAACTTTGCGTAATCTTGGACGAGGATACGACAGGATTTCTGCCCGACAATCGGAAATCGAACTTAAGAGGTACCTAGAGGAATACGGCACCAGCCCGTCGGCGTTAGAAGAAACGGTAAGTTGTAAGATGTGGGATAGCAATGACACGTTGGGGTGTGCAGGGACAATGTTGCAGAGACACATTTATGTGCTCAGTGAAGATGAGCGGAGCGAGAAGGTAGGGGCCATCCACTATGCACCGGAGACCAGGATGGCCCAACGGAAGAAGTATGCAACATGCGGGGAGTACCTATTACATATTGTGCACTGCATTCAAGGTAAATACACTAAAAAAGGGGGCGATGAAAACAGGGGCAAAATGCCATTGGTACTACATTTCAAGGCAGCACACTACCACGCATATATTCATGGGTGGCGGCATCAGGACAGTAAGAAAGCAGATGAAGACGGTGAAGAAGAAACAGCAGGCATTGAAATGGTGGACAGCGGTGAGGAGCAAGTAACATGACAGGAGCAGGCGGATGGTGATCAACATGGACAACAGAATGGGGTAATGGTGAGAGGGTCTCACTCAGCCAACAATCAATTGGCGATAACCGGGAAAGCACGCAGTAGGAGGATAGAGAGAAACCGCCCCAATTTTTCTACAACCAGATTGAACGGCTACTTTCTGCGGGCAAAGAAGGTACAGAGGATATATTGCACTTTTTAATTGACTCAATTACGTGCCTTTCGCCAAGGAACCAGACGGAATTTATCCAGGTAAATTTGCGAGACCCAAGAGTTAGAAGGGCTTTTTTGCGGAAACGTATGGTGTGCAGGAGGGGGTCCTAACAAATTGGCATCAGTACATGAGGGGGGCCTAGTTATTAGAAGACCCTTCGCATATGGCATCGGGACGCATACTACTCAAGTTTCTGAGAAGCAGAAGACGGAACAAACACTGGAGCAATCTAGGAGTAAAGGTGCGGAGATAGCGAGGACTCTCAAGAAACGGGCAGTGGCAGCAGCGTACGATAAAGAGAAGTCATAAACGCCCAAAATCATAGCACCAGTGCATCGGGAACTTTTAGACGAATTACAGGCGACCGCCACAAGCCAGGCGGCAAGGGGGGGGCTATTCCAGAATGGGCAAGAGTGTGGAATACGATGGAAATCGTGTGGCACCACCAACAGGGTACGGTTTTTCCCCATGTATGCGCAGAAGAACGAGTGTGGCGAGTAGCGGCAGCAAAGGTAGGGGTGGCCATAATGCAATTGCTGGAATGCTTCAGTCACCCACATCGTATCATTGAGGGTATTAGTGACGAGGTTTTGGGAATATTAACGCGTAGATGGTGGACAGAATGCTGGGAATATCTAGTTACTATAAGCCAAGCCGGTGTTACGAGAAGGATCTAACAGCACGTATAGCGGCGTGGGAAGAGTGGGTGGAAGCAGTATATGGAGATCCGCTAAAGGAGACGATCAGAAATAACCGCGAGGATTGGAATTACAAGTGGGCTAACAAGTATGGCAACAACTTTCTGCGGAACCTATGTGCACCACAAAAAAAAATCGCGTACATAGCGATTTGTGCGAACATACATCAGACGCATATCGCTGTGATTATTGGGGAGGAGGCCATGTCACGAGAGACAATCGTGATCAAGATACATCAATTAGAGAAGGAATAAAAGCAAATCGGAGATATGCAAGCCCTTACACGAAGATTGGAGGAGGCAGGCGTCTCAGTGTTGCAGCATTTGGCAGAATGTTTTAATACGGCAATATCTAATGTGGCTTCTGACGCAGGAAGCAACGACCAGAACGCATCTGACAGAGGGTCACCTCATGGGGCATCGGCGGCTGATCCCTATTGCTCTACTAAGGGCATCGGTGTGTCATTAGAGTTTATGCAGGAGGTGCAGAGACTAATGAACTCCATGGATGTGTACAGTCAACAAACAGTGGCGGCGTTAGAGGACAGACGGGGAGGGGACGAGAATTCTATGCGGGCCAGAACAGAGCCTTCGAGCTTGTGTCTCAGTACGCAAAATATAAGGGGATTTAAGGTACTGTCAAGGATGGAGTGGCTCCAGGCATGGAGAGGCAAACCACTGGCAGTTTGAGCGGTGTAATTATCCAAGAAACGCTCATCACTGACTGTAACAAGGCCGAAGAGATATAGAACGCATGGGAGCGCATGTGGAACCACCGTGTCCCAGTGGCATATTGGAGTATAACAGATAAAAAGGCAAGTGGGGTAGGTATATTACTGACGCCGGAACAAGGGAAAGAGCACGGCCATGCGAACGAACAGATGGACGTACCGAATCATTGCGGTGGAACTGGATCACTGGAAAATCATCAACATATATGCACCATCTGATACTTATGCTAACCGTGCTCTGTTTTTCAAAGGTTAGGGGGACTGGCAACTACAAGATTTGACGAATGTGATCATCGCTGGAGACTTTAACTGCTTGGAAGCCCCACAACTAGACCGGTTTGGGCCAGGGCGAGACGTAAAGACGGAGTGCTTTGGGCTTTCGCGATTAGTATGCAAGGCGAGAAGGTATGACGCAGCGTTAGCTCGCCAATTGGCATGGGGCGCAGAACAGTTAACAGCAAGTACCCACTTTACATTTTGGAGAGGGCACACAGCAAGCCGGTTGGACATGATTTATATTCACGAAACCTATTACGAGTGGGTGGAGAGAGTAGACACATGCACGGCGTTAGTATCCTCGGACCTCACAGAGATCACGATATTTTTACGAGAACCTACGCAAGGGAAGAGAGATCAGAACCGGCAGCACTTTAGGCTGCAATATCTTGTAGGAGGAGCAAACAAGAAGAGAGTAGTAGAGGAGGTAAACGCGGAAGTACAACTGAAACAAACGGGGGACTTCGACGCCTGCGTTGACTGGGATCACCTCGTGGAAATTTGGAAGGCAGCTATCATAAAAATAAGGAAGAAGGCGAGGCAACGGCGGAAGCGGAAAGCGGCACAACTATCACAGTCACTTTTCGGCATGACCACCACTCGAGACCAGATACTCAGCATAGCAGCAAATGAAGCAATTCACGATAATAAAGTACGTATGGGCATGTAATTGAGGCGGAGTATGGAATCGATGCAATGGCTGTCTCAGCGTACAGGCATATGGGAGAGCAACAACACGTAACAGCGACCTCACGATAACGGATACAAATTTTACTCAACATATGGAAACGGGCATTCCAGACAAATTTGCGTGGGTTTGGAAGAAGGTGCTCAGTTATCATCATCGCAAAGTTCAATTTAAAGAATTTAGAACAGGAATTGGATCATTTCGTAGCATTCCGAGAGGATCGGCGACTGACGGAAGCGGAGAACAAGTTACTTATGGCGCCCATTGAAGAAAGTGGTGTGGAACTAGAATTACGAAGTTTGGAGCGAAGGAAAGCTGGCGGTCCCCGTGGTCACAACAACGATTTTTTCAAAGATTTCACAGAAGATTTGATACCGGATTTATGTATTGTGTGCAACAATATCTTACAAGGTGAATCACCGCCTTGGTCTTTTTTGGGAGGCAGTCATAATCCCCTTAAGAAAGAAAGGGGATTCGGACAACGCAATAGATTATAGGCCTATCTCTTGACTCCAAACAAACTACAAGATCTTCGCTAAGATAATTGCGGCTCGAGTACAACAATTTATAGGCAGATTAACTGGAGAAACGCAACAAGGTTTCGTTCACGAAAGGCGTATGGATCGAGCAGTGGTATTAATACTAGACATGCTACAACAATTTCGACAGGTGCCGATTTCAAAACGAGCAGAAGAAAGTGGAGGAGTCCTACAAATTAATTTTGCCGAGGCTTATGATACTATCGACAGAGATTATTTGATATTAGTGTTAAAAAATTTGAATTCTCGCAGATGTTTATCTCATTGATGACACGGATTCACATTGGAACGATGGCGCGGTTTATGGTGAATGGAGAATTGTCAGAAGCGATCCCGGTTGTATCTTGAATTCGACGGGTACTCACTATCTCCCTTTCTGTTTATCATTGCGGTCGAACCGCTGGGATTAGCAATCACACAGGACAATGTAATAGACGGTTACACAGCGGTACGCCACAATGGGAGCACAAATTCACTGCGTTTGTAGACGATTCGACGATATTCTGTAAAGAAGGGAAGCAGGTGAAACGGGCGCTCCAGACTGTGGATATGTTCGGCAAACTATCAGGGCTGCGGATGCAATCCGCAATTCAAATCATTTTCGTTGAAACAGACAAACAGCCGACGAACTGGTACAATGTTCCGGTATGCGAAAGGGTGAAACGATACGATACCTTGGATATCAGATTGGATATTCTTCACTCAATGCCAAAACCTGAGCAGGCAGGATCAGGGCCATCCAACAGCGACTTATTACTGCCACTAAATGTGGAGCCTCGGTGGACGAAAGGGTAACAATCTTCAATGCGATCGCGGTGCCAGCATCCCTGTTCACAGCAAAAGCGTTCCTGCCACGTTAAGAGAGGTAGTGACCCTTCAGAAGTAGTTTATATGAAGTAAATTTAAGGGAACAGAGGGGGGAAGACATAAGATATCCCCGTTGCTTCTATTCACGCCGAAAAAAAGCCGGAGGACTTGGGCTTATTTCATTTTCAGCGTCACCCCACAAGTTAACAATCAAGGAGGCCACAATGTGGTTATTAGAACCGCCGGATCGATATAACACTGCGTGGAAGAACTGGACACAGTTGTTCAAAAGTAGCGCGACTAACATGTGGTTTTCGTATTTTGATACAGGTCGGACAGAACGACAACTACAGAAAATGAGTGCGGTGTCAATGTTAAGGGGATCATTGGCACATGCTTTAGGTCCCACTGAACAAGAGAAACACAGTTTAGACCAGTACGTGAACAAACATCTGCCAACACTACGTGGCGGATGTAAAACGAAAAGGGTGCAACCAGCGAGAGGAGTGCGGATTGGAGAAGTCGTAACGGTAGCGGCAGATTTGGAGAAGATTCAATGACACGGGTTAAGTACAAGACATCTGGTACGGTTTTGGGGGGGAGTATACATGGTATGCAAACCCATGGATAGCAGAGACGCAGGCGCGATCACTATCACCACAGAGATATGAGCGATGTCAGTAGCTGCGGATACGGGACTTACAAATAGTGAGTATCGGAGACTACTATCTCATGGACGGCGCAGGTTAGAGCGACAAAAGGACATACTAGAGCAAAAGTCGGCAGATGAATGCTAGCGATCATCCTCTGCGCACCAAAGATTAACGTGAGACAGTATCTGGGACAGCCGGGGCCATTAAAACTGCTTTGGACGCCAAAACAATGGAAGAACATGCAGTGGACAGTGCATACAAATCGGGCGATTAGAGGAACGGACGTAACGACGGGGCAATACTGTGAGTTACAGAAAAATGCAAGATGGCCTTTACTGGGACTGTATCACGATGGGGAAGCAAGGGCATAAGGGCAGCACAGACAGAGAAGCAGGCACACTAAAAGAACTGGTGTTTGATGCTCACCCAAGTATTCATAGCATGGGAAGTGAACGATGATGTACGTCTGCCTTCCATTAAACACTGGTTACGAAGGGCGTTTTTTTCGAGGTTTTATTACAGTCTAATATCCCGGTCATTACGAGGAATGGCGATTAGATGGAAGCGGAAACAGGGGAGCGACACGTGGAATGGATATGTGCAGGAGCAATCGACGAAGGACATATGGAAACACGATCATCTGTTATCCGATTACCAACGATGGTGTCTATATAGGATGGCTACGTTCCAATTAAATTGCTTTTATGATGGATATTCATCACAAGGCGGGTACACAATGGATACACATTGCAAAGCACCCAGGAAAGGGGTCACACATATTGTGCAGGGGTGTAAGCGTGCTCAGAGCCTTTGGACGCGCATGCTAAGTTTATGGAACGGTTGGTGGGTGGAAAAGACAGATCTAAACCTACTACAATGGCACTTTGCCACAAGGCAAGCACCAGCCAAACTTGCAGATAATAATGGCCAGACTATACCACAGATGCGGGGACCGAGCCAAAGCGTGCAGCAAGGAGATGTCAAGATTATGATGGGTATTGTGTTCCATCGGTTCAACATGGCTATGTCAGTTTTGGAATGATCACGTTTCAAAGGGATTCATTGGAATGCCTACGAACATTTCGGACCACTGTAGAAGAAGCCAATAGCACAACGTCAAGCAGTCATCAAGTACGAGAAATCTCGACCGGCTTCACGGTTGCGAGGGATACGGCTACAGATTTGTCTGGAGTGCATACGTGGTGTGATGCAAGACCGTCCGAATGATCGACGAGAAACTTTACCTCCGCTTCGACAGGACGATGATCGATCAGAGAGCGGTTTACATCAAAAATTAAGGAACTTTATTGTAGCTAGTAGCTAACTACAATAAACAGACTACGTTATAACAACAACAAGATATTGAAAACACCTCCGCAGATAGCGGGTTTCAGAGTTGGATTTTCCGTGCGATTTTGAGAGACGGATATCATATCGGAAATGACACTCAAATCCGGCTCGTTGCGTTGAGGAAATTAGCTCCTTCTAACAGAAAAACTTATGGCCAAGACCTTTAGAAAATTATCCGTATCGATTTGAACCTACCGCCACACCACGAGTTTGGCAAAGTGCAAGCAGCAAGCATAATTTCCTCTCGTGCCACTGAACGGACGATAAGGTATGCCTCTCTTCGCGCAAGCTATAGAATTTACCGCTTATCACTGCTTCTTTGTTGTTTGTAGCTTATCGAGTGGCGCCGACGGAGCGCAGAGCGCTCCTCCATGAGCTTGACAGTCTTGTATTTGTTGGATCTCCCCCATTAGCAACATCTTGCGTCGTCAATCGGTACAATTTACCCTGGATTATTTTGACCGGGAACGGAAGCATCTCGAGTGCATATCCCAACGCATCCTTCTTTGAATTACCTCCGACAAAAACTCAAGCAATCAACAGACGCGAGCCGTCCTCCCATAATCGAATAGTATGTTCACAAGAGAGCTGTCCACCATGTCTGTTCGGGTTTACTGAGCATTCCTAGTGCCATAATTGTAAATGAGCTCGTGGCTTCAAATTGAAACCCAATCTGACCTTCCAAATGGTCTTTTCACCGTATATAGCTGATGAAAGACATTGTACAGTGGCTTTGAAGTATGTGATTTGATCTTCTGGTCCTTTTCAAGCGCTGCCGCGCGCTCAGTTTCTTGTGATTCGATTGAAAGCGCTTTCCGATATGCTTTCAGCTGTTGAAAACGATTTGCCGACTTGAAAACAATGTGCGATTCCAAGCAAAAGTGATCTAATGTTCCAAGAAGCTTCACAAGCACTCGGAGAATGGGTCGGGTAAGCCACGTTTGGCGTCGTAGCAGGCATAAACATGCTATAAACCATGGAAGATCTTCAAATAGCAGAGGAATTTTATACGAACGAATATTGACTTGACGCGTCGCGACGGAAGGCGAGAGGAGGAACGATTGTTCCGTCTGAAACGCAACAATACTCTGAACCAAAATAGAACTCCACAGCGAATCGTGGCTTCTTGTACTTGGAGTCTTCGTTTACCCATTGCTTTGGGTCGTTGGCAATCCGCTGGGAGTCGGAATGTCTTCATTCACATCAACTCGACAGCTTCCGAGAGAAGATGAAGATGATAAGCTTTAAAAGGTGTATCGCAACATCGAACAGTTGATCACGACTTCGATTCATCTCGTTTAAAGTATAACAATCTGTATCAGATGTCAATTGTTTCTGGTGAGCTTTCTCCACTACCCGCATGAGGGTCTCCACCGTTTCTGCAACTGTCGACGTCTATGTTGCTTCGTTAACTTTCAGGTCACTGAATTCTCTGTGTTTAGCAATCTCAGTTGTCATAAAAGGCATAAAAGTCAAAATTCCATCTGTACCTGGCGTTACAAGAAGCTTAAGCACTGATTCCAAGACAAAATATCTCGCGGAGGTAAAGTCGAGCGGATATTCGTGATACATACGCAACATTTGACGTAGCATTTCGAGCTTCTCAATAGCGGAAGGATATACCACTACGAACCCTATCACAATCGTCTGCGCAGCAGCCTTTTCAATCTCTCCATCGACTGTTTGAGATGCTTCACTAATCCGTGCAATTCCATCAAGTTCTTCCCGCATAAATTAGTTCTATTGACATGCCTAATTTTGCAACAGGATTCTTCACATCATGACATGCAATACTCTTCAAGTTGGCATGGATAATTCCCAGGATTACACCCCTAGGCATCCTGATTATGTTTTATTGTACTACCGCTTGAGCTTGTCTTCCCTCCAGAATTCACATAGTTGACAGGGAACTGTTGAAGAATGGTCAACAATAATGTAAATGTGGTGAAGTGACTTGGGAATTAATTAACGGCCAGGTATGAGATACATCTGGCCGAGGATACAATCTGGTTGGCAGAAAATGCCGCCCAAGGGCGCCGGGTGTATCTACAAGCGGCAGGACGGTGCAAGGAATGGAATCGAGCCAGATGGACGTGATCAAGAAACTCGAAATCGGTCTAGCCAGAGGTAGACCGTCCAGATCAGGTGGGCTGGATGGCCGTCGATGGTGGATGACCAAGGGGCGGATCGTCTAAAGGATGTGCGTGCGAACGATCCTGAGGGAGGATAGGCCCTTGTAGAAGACGATGGGACGCCGGAGGTGGATGCTTTGCCACTAAAGAAGAGTCGACGTCAGTGGCCAGGTATGCCTAGATGGATGGCTATCCAGGTCGAGCCGGATATTTGGTGTACGGTACACGAAGGAGTATCCAGATGGAGCTGGATGTCAGCCGGATGGTAGCTGGATACTTGGTGTACGGTACACAAAAGGCATCCAGGTGGAGCTGACTGGGCTGTTTCAGGTAGGACACATAACTATCCAGCTGGGCTATTTGGGGTAGGTTACACAAAAGGTTGGATTAACTATAGGTATAAAAATCAGTATACGTTTCGCTTTCTAAGACGCAAGTCGCTTTCATTGGTTCACAGCCGAGGGCTAACAAGGTCCCTCTTGCTGCTATTGGTTTGCCCGGGGAAGGTTAAGGTAACTCCACCGGAAGTCCCCTGACCGGGAGTCGCCGCGTCGTGTATACTCAACTCAAGTCGCCCGTGTTTTGAACACGGTATATCTCTATTGGAAAGTGTGGTAACGTTTTGGCCTAGTGTGGAAGATTGTGGAGTTTCATTTGGATTCCCTATTACGTACACGACTGGATTTGCCCCTTTGTTATCTTCGGTTTAGCTGGCCGATCGATTATTCTCCGTCCAGTCATCGCAGTATACAAACTTCAAGTATATTGCCAATCCTGCTCCCCGGTGGAGATTTCCACCCAGGAGCAACCCTAGTCCTAACCCTCGTCCTCCTATTTTACGGACTTTTAACTTTTCACCCTGGGGTCCATCAAGAGAGCGCAACCGCCAGTGCTGACGGGTACACAAGGTGAGCTTTACGAACATGGATCACCCAAGTCGTCACGACCAAGGTGATGGGAGTGACCGATCCAGCCGGCTGGATGCTGACTCGGATCAAGACCTGGATGGAAGGAGCACCCCCTCCGAAAGTCAGTCATCTGGTCCCCCCGTGGGTGTTCGAATCTCAGAAGGAATTTCTGAGAGCCACTACACCACATAAACGCTATCTTGCTTGTAAATCCACAGAGCTCGACTTGTAGGCGCCGAAACAATTAATATACCCTTCTAATTCGATTCATTTTTTTGTACCGGAAAGCTGTAATTTCCCGCCCAACGAGAAAATCGTCACGAAAAAAATCTCCAGAGGTGTTTTTCAACATATAATTTCCAGCAGAAATGACATCGGATATTATTCGGGGAAAATTCAACTCTGAAACACCCTATTATTTTCGGCGATGATTTTCCCGTTGGGCGGAAAATGACAGCTTTAGGATAAATATAAATAAGACCTGAAATTTATCTGTTAGAGGGAGCAAATTTCCTCAACGCAAAGAGCCGGATTTGAGTGTCATTTCCGATACGATATCCTTCGCTCAAAATCGCAAGAAAAATTCAGCTCTGAAACCCCCTAAGATAATACTTGAGAAAATTGCTGAGAATCACTCGACAAGACATTATCACTCGACAAGACATTCTCATTTGAATGTGGATTTGGAGGGTTAGCGTTAACGTTCGCCAATGGGCGTCAGCGTTTTCGACAATGAGAATGGTTTAGACAAGGGCTACGTTTACCCTAATCCTCAAAGTCTACTTCCACGATTCTCGAGTACAGTATCCACAAACTGCGCGGCGGACACACAATATAAAGAGACACAATAAGCGACATCACTTCCCGGTATACTAGCACAACAGTATATCAGTCAGGTATACGCCAGCCGACTGGGTCTTCAGGACGCGATTCCTGAGCTAGCTTCCTTATCCGAAACCAACCGAACGCTTCGTGTCGGATTATTCAAGTTGCAATAGGTCCCTTAGAATGTGAATCTGCGGATCTGGCTCAGCGATTGGCGGACTTGCGAGTGAATTACGACCGGCTCAGCGCTCTCCACGCTGATCAAACCCGTCATCGATCAAGATTGGAAGACCGTGCCGCGGATCTAACGGCAGAGCGTGATTGTTTATCTGCTGGCTGCTACTCTTCGTACTTTGGCCAAGCCGTCCGACACAGTCGCCTTGATGCAATCCATGGTTCGTGCCCTATCTGCCACCGTCCGCGATCAAGGTATGTTCTAGTTCGTTTTAGCTTATTTGATACGTACGAGTAACTTACTTAACTTACATCAGATGAGCAAATCCGGAACTTAACGAAATGGATGATTGAGATGGCGGACTACCATCACAACTGTTTCAAGAGAGAGTTCTTGCGATCCAGGAGGTGGATCGTTTGGAAGAGGAGACTCGCCATATGGATGAGCAGGTCGACTTCCTGATGAAGCAACTCTCCAATTCTCGTATTGACCTTTCCAGTATTCAGAAACGGTTAAGTAAGAATCAGAAGGTGGCTGACGATCGTCGGCAGGAATTAGCTCGCTCGGGTTAAATTTGAAATATTGCAGTTGGACGAGCGTACTTGGACCCGTCGTCTCTCGAATTTGCAGAAGGCCGCTCACCAGACGATCGACAAGTGGGCCAACACGAAGCTAATTCGGAATCATTCCAGTGTGCCCTGCGTGAATTTCCAAGGTTGGTTGGTGCTTTGGTCCCAAGACCAATAGGTCGCCCAATAAATACCCTGAGTCGGGACAGTCTTCACCAAGATTCTCTCCTGCTTCTCTTTCGTTGCCGATATGGAAACCAGTCAGCCGCCGGTCGATGAATCGGCGGCATCTCCCTCCGCACTGCCTGGTTCTTCCCTGATTCCGAAACCAAGTCCAGCGCCGCCGGGTTCAGTTACCCACAAACGAAAGTGTAATTCCCAAGGTAAACCGATTCCTGCAGAGCGTCTTCGCCTCTCCATTCCCGATTCCGATGATGATTCAACTGACCTGGACGAACGGACCAGGACCGGTATGGCCTAGTCGCGGAGCACCGTTTGGCGGGCTTCGTCAACAAGTCCAACAAAACCAACATCATTAAATCAAGTGGTGATTGACCTACCGACTTAGGACGACGACGAAATAGATGAACTGGAAGAGAAGCGACCGGTCCCTGCAATTTCAAGTGGTCTCTCGTCAGCTGGTGCACCATCGGCTGTCAACTTTACTGGTGTCTTTATCCTAGCTTCATGTTCAGCCGTGAAACAAGACGATTATAGTTACGATCTGAGCAAGACGTTAATGGATCTGTATGTCATCTCGGAGACCGAACCGACGGCAGATCAACTTGAGTCCCGTAAGCCATGGTGTGCTCGGCAAGTATGGGATTTAACTCCGATGGCCCTGCAAATCAGGAAGAAGATTGTTCCTCGTTGTTGCTCTCGCAAGTGGAGTTTTCCTCCCAAGCCACCGGCGCCTCCGCGGGACCAATGGAACCAGGTTTAATCACGGCGAATGATGTTCGAGTTATGATTAACTCAAAACCCCTGTTTGGGTTAGGTTTCCCCGATCGCCCATGGTTTCACGCACTCCAGTCACGTTTGGACCGATTCTACAAAGAGCATGGACAAGCGATATGGGAATCCACCCATCTGCTTCCTATCTCCAAAGGTATGCGCAAGGATGATTGGTTGGAACAGTATTTCCATGGCCGCAAACGTCGCTGGAGCAAAGCCGGGGTTGCTTGGGCTGCAATTTGTGATATCGTGGTGGATGGTATACAGATCCACGAATGTGACATGGATGTTTTCCTTCTTCTTCCAGTGTTGCACCTGCTTGCTCGCCGGGTAGAGGCAAAAGGGGCATCGCCGGAGATTGGTACCTCCGGGTATGGACATCCAACCCCGATCGGCTCACTGCAGGCCCCCTTTACCATAGTTGACCACCAGGATCCCTGGCGAAACCAGTATCGCCAGGATCCTATGGATCATCTGGGGCTTCCGATTCCTCGTCTGCGTACGAGGTATAGCCCATAATTATCGCGATAATCAGTTTCATTTTGTTTCTTCCCTAATCCATTAATATATCGCGATAACCATTTGCCTGTCTTTCTCGTATTTCCATATTCGTGACTATATCTCCAGGTTCCCGATCTTGTCTTCATTCTGCCCATTTGATTGTTCCACATGCATGTAAATATAATTGTCATGAAATATATGTATGTTCATCGGCTCCGAACCAGCTAATCTCAACTAATTCGACTTAGCCGGATCGGTTTCGATTGCTGATCCGTACAAAAATGCCGGTCTAGGTTATTGGTATTCCTGGTAGCTTTCTTCATGAATTTGCATAACTTCGAATCAGTTACGTCTCACCCGATCACGTTCAAACTCTTCTTTGCCCACGTAAAGCCTCCAAAACCAGTTGAGATCTCGTTCAGCCACCCAAGTCGGATTTTCATAACCTTTCTTCTGGACCAGGAAATCACGATGGATTCGACCAAATCGGGTCCTTTCTCCCGATCGGATATTTAGAATCTTCTCAATTTCGAATGCATCCTGATTCAACACACACTCTCAACTGTCTTCGGGTAAAAGATCCTCGTCGAAATCGAACCTTGGTTGATC
>MIQA02007368.1:0-18996 GCA_001887855.2 Sclerospora graminicola | reverse complement strand
CCCTGATAACCCGGCGGAGGAGGGTTTAAACAGTCAAACGAGGTGGAATCGTGCAACGAGGACAAGATCGTTGCTGAAACTCCTGCCTCGCAAGAATCGGAAGTATCAGTTCCCGAGACGGACACGTGAAAAGATATAGTAATGGTATCAGTAGTACCGAAAGATGGGTCGGTATTTCCGGTACCTGAGAGTCATCCATTAATGGAGGAACCAGGGGAGGTATCGGTAATACCGCCCCCAGACCTGACGTTACGGACATAAATTCAACATCGGAACAGAAGAATCCAGCCGGAAGGACTCAGCATGACAGCTGCGTCACGGATGGGTAGTGTAGGACTGGCAGCCTCACAGGGGCCACAAAGTCTGACACAAGCACTTCGGACAGCGCTAAGTCAGGTAGCGGCGTCAAGGCCAAGGGCAAAGGTTTGGTTAGATCTCACCCAAGACCTTATCTCAACGGTGTATATAAAGGCATGCGGGCCGGTTTCTCGTCTCTCGGAAGCCGCTAAACGGCTGCCGGCATTAAAACCACCGGAAGTAAAAAGATTACTTGACTATTTTGTACTAGTGGTGGTGGATGCGAAGCAGGAGTGGGAGGTATGGAGGAAACCGGTTGTCGGATCGGCATTATTGGCGCAAGTTTAGCCCAATCTTTCGAAGGTATTCTTTTGAAAAGTCATCGGTCAAGACAAGGTAAAGAAGGCTGATTTTTACCAGCGCATTTAAAGGGAATGATAAGGAAAGTCGCTGGACGAGTGGCCGCTGAATCAGAGGATATATTGGAACAGAAGACATTTTTGTTTTAAGACGAAGATTTTCACGTCAGACGAAATATTACGTCTACGAGGTGTTTGTGAAAAGGACTACGGAAAATTGCCCCGATGACGGCCCGTGAAGGGACAGACAATGAAAGGTGAATATTTCTAGGTTTGGTCGAAGGCAATATTATTGCTAATCAACTGCCTCATTTTTTGAAGAGAATTATGAAGATAGATGAACAAGCGGCTAGAGCATACAATACGTGCACAAGTGGAAGGTTGTCTGGTTATGGATTTAAGTGGAGGGAGTCCCGTCACGGAAGCCTTTTTAAGCACTTAGTGTATTCAAGAAGCATAGCTACGGTGGTGGCAACTAGGGGTCCCGGGGGTGTTGCTCTTTGGAAAAAGGTAGCGCAAGTCAAAAACATAAGTTATGACAGTGGTAATCACGCGCTTTATTTCCATTTTTACGAGGGACAGTGGCAAAAAATATGCTGGAGTGAAAGTTCCATTTTATAGGTACGATCACTCATTACATAATTTACATAAGGAGGCACAGCCAGAAGGTGGTTCGGTGTGGGAAACCCAGGTGGATAGCAATGGAGAAGTTTCGAACAAAGGTTTTTATTCGTGTGTGTTAAAGAACATCACAAGATGAGTGGATTTATTGAAATTATCGGGGTTCCTTAGGAAACTGTTGGGGGTGGAGTTTCAACTAGACGACTTGGACAAGAGTAGCTCATTTTCGGACACTTCGACACTATGTGAGTTAATAGTGGAGTCCGATGCATGTCCTTTGGATCTCCAATTACTAGGATTTATTTGGGATCATACTAGTAAAGCACCCGTCGATGCGGGGTCGGAAACAGTGTGGAAACCTTGGTCACCCTATGCGGAAATGCACGACTCCGCTAGCGGAACTTTTAAATACCAATTGCATTCAGGTGACATTAGAGGAGTTCAAAAAATATTCTATTCAAGCGACCACGTTTCGAAGCATGGAAGGATTACGGACCCAAGTAGATCCGGGTTAATCAACATGTGACGACCACGTCAGAAGAGAAGGAAGGAATGGAGGATGCAGATGGAGACTAATGATGAGGCCAGTGCGATCACCACTCAAGAAGGAACCCGTTCGGAGGTGCAGGACACGAAGAATAAGATGACATCTACAGTAGTAGGAAGGAGGCTAGGGCACGGTGCGTCGGAATGGGTCACGGTGCAACGGAAGAAACGGAAAGATGCAGTGCACCAACCTGAAGTGACGGTAGAAGAAGAACGGGCATCTAATACAGATTTCACCTCAAGTTTGCGATCGGATTTACAGCGTTCAAAGAGTGATTTCGGTACGCAGCAACGTACAGACACTCATGGAAAAGTCAAGATGACCAATAAGGATAGGAATGAAGAAGATGCTAAGATCCACAAGGAAGCAGGAAGGAAATCAACACAGGTTTTCAAATCAGAGCACGTGAGCAAAGAAAAAAAATCGTCACCGGGTAAAATGGCTACCCTGTATCAACAGAAGTCCAGCACTTTGCGCGTGTTGGACTGTAAAGTAAAAACGTACATAACAACAGTATTAGAGCAAGTGGAGCGGGAAGAAGGTCCGATCAAGCCTTCAATCCCAGTCAACTTGAGACAGCGAGACAGGCAGACATGACCACTATTCCTGAGGTGCAACAATTGCTGGACCTCCATTCTGTGCCGATGCCAGCTACTGGCAATTGTCAGTTTTTATCTGTGTGCCAAGCATTAAGCTGCTCTGTCAGATTAAAAGATAATGCTCGATGGCGAAGCAATTTAAAGAAGGATGCCTGGCGCGTGCGTTGATGGATTTCGGTGTCAAGTTGCCTCCAGGAGTGAGGAAACCAACTCTTATTGAACTGGGAAGGGGATATCCCGGGATTTCCCAAAGGAATCCCAGCGATTATGTCTGGACTACTTACTAGAATTTTCAGAGAGTGTGTCCAGTGTTACGGAAAATATACCGGAAAATGTATGGGGCAGTAATGATACTTTGATGACGCTACGTACTGTGCTTCAAAGGGAAAGTTACGTGATTAGTCACCCACCTGAAGTCAAAGCTCCTGGGGTTTTGTATTTTACACCTGAGACTCGTATTTTCAGATGCAAGAGTTATCAAATGAGTGGAGAATACACCATGATGGTTCAGGAATTTTACGCAAAAATGAGGGCATATTTAACATCGGCGGATTCAGAAACAGGAGAAGGGTAGCGGCCACTAATTTTACGGTTCGGAGGACAACATTATTCAGCGATTTTCACTGGGGTACGAGGACACCAGGAGAAGGATGTCAATATAGATAACGGTGGTGACGACGAGGATTATGAGGATGACAAGCATAATGCGGATGTCATGGACACATAACAAAAGTCTGGATAATCTTAGGTGGCCATGCTCGACGGAAGTAGTCACTAGCATTGAAGGCTCTATCTCTAATTACAGCAGTAATCTCCATGGGATCCAGACGACTGGGACGGGGATTTTGACGATTTGATAAGGAGATTAGACGGACCCACGATTCACCATGGCCTTAAGTGTGAAATAAATGAAATCATCATGACCAAGGACCCTCGCATAACCGACCTCGGTTGGCGCAGTGGTTAAGGCCCTGCCCCCGGGACCGGGAGATTGCGGGTTCGAGTCCCACTAGGGACGAAAATCCAAAGTCGAACCAACTTGGTTGGGTTGTAAGTATAATGAGACCCATTCAACCAAGGACCCTCGCATGTGCGAGCGTTTTTTGACGGATACTGTGAGCAAATTGTCGTTACCGGAACGGGAACAGTTGTTGCAGGCAGATATGTCTGAATCAGTGGTACGCACGGGCTACCTTCAGAATTACCCAATCTCGGAACCAATTCTCAATCAATGGATCTCCAAGGTATGGAAGGACATTCAACATGAACAGGAATGCTTATTGATTTCAGATGGTTCATCTTCCGGGTCGGAGTACAAACCATCTGATTTGTCACACTCTTTGATGGAAGACAGCCCTAATTCCAAACGGGCTTGTAGACGTGCAATATCGAAGAATGGATCTGAACAAATGGAATTAGTTCCTGTTGTCAGGGAACTGATAGATGATTTTGCGGGTTGTGATTCTGATACGGTGATGGAGAATATTTCGTTAGATGAGTCTAAGATTGCGTGGCACAAGTTGCTACACCACTGGGAAGAACAAACGGGTATACCGTTTCCGTTAGTTAGCTCCACGAAGACGTTATGGGTAAAAAGCGGCGCATTTAGAATCGAACCGCCTCCTTCACCTTATTAAAGATGTCCCAGGGTCTTATCACATACTGGATGGAGTTCACACTAGTGTTCTGGTTGAATTAACCAAGCATTGGCGAGAACAGTGTTGGCTGGCAGTAATGGAAGCTGGTAAACGTGAAAGGCTAGCGGACATACCAAAACAGTGGTTTGCTTCGTGGGAGCAACTCTTTGTGGTGATGATTGGGTCTGGGCAACGTACAGCGATACTTATCAGCTCTCAGGAATGAACAAGGATCTGGAAGATTCAATGTGGAGGAAATCAAATACTAAAACTATTGGCGCCGAGACAAGTGATGCAACTAGTGGCCGGGAGGATTAGCTCACATGTGTTCGCGGAACAGTTGGCAGCTTTGGTTGGTGCAAATTATAACCCGACCGACACAATCCTAACTCTGCTCCAGCGACATTTACAAGCTGTTAGATGTCGTCCAGACTATGCTTCCAAAATTGGCGATTGAAAAAGGAACACCTGCTGCTTGGAAGGATTTGTTCGAATTTTTCCAGGCTAAACCAATTTTGCAATTGTCAAATGAAGAAGACATCTTAGTCACCAATACGGACCCAGATGGCCCGGGTCAGTTCTAAGGCCACCGCAATGGGTATGCATAGCAATCACTCGTACTTCACTCTGAATCCTCTGGATATTTATACAAAAATATCGTTTGTTAAACGATATGGAATATGTTCCAGATAGTAATAAAGACGGAGGCACTCACAGGCAATTAACTCACCCATTTCTCAGTCAAAATGCGCGCGGGTTTTTACAAAGATGTACTTGCCTGGATGTCAGTGTGGAAACGAGGAGTACCCTGAGCACCCAGCCCAGGTCATCCTCCTGCAGGAAACGCATATAACTACCTCATAAGAATGTAATGAGGTATCTCGACAATGGGCTTTACTTTGGGGGCAGACGGGTAATCACCAGAAATTATCTTATTGGAGTATTTTTCCAAAAAAACGAGGAAGAGTCGCGATATTGTTGAGTCCTACTATGGCCGAACAAATAATACCATGGAAGCAAGAACAATGGTCAAACCGACAAACCGATTAGTGGTATTAAAATGGAATGCCAGTATTATTATGAACATCTACGGGCCATCCAGTGATTCTAAAAGACGTGAATATCTTTTTAGCGAGTTACGTCAACGTTTTACGCGAAAGCCCAAAAATTGTTTCATTGGAGGAGACTTCAATTGTGTGGATAATTCATTTTTAGACAGACTAGGAGACACACGATCGACTAGGCCTGAGGGTAATGCTTTACAGAGAATATTGACGGAGTAGCAGTTGTGGGACGCTCGATCATTGATGGTTTCATCAATGGAGGAGTCTCACCTGAATCCGCACGATCACTTTACGTATTGGAGAGGGGACCAAGCAAGCTGTTTGGATCGTTTTTACGTTTCTGGAAATTGGACAAACTGGATGGTATGTTTTGCAGTGTCGTCCCCTCTTATGTTTTCGGATCACAATCAAGTGTGTCTATACCTAAAAGATCCAAGTGTTTCTCGCAATTTGATGACGTTACGAAGAATGCCTTACCCGTTTCCGGGATCTCAGAAGAATGAGATTCGTAACATGATTGTGGAGCAATTAACGACAAATCCAGGCCGCGCAACGGCGGCTACAAGTTGGGAACACTGGTTGGATTTATGCCGGGATGTCTTGTACAAAAATGGGAAAAAATCGCCAGACGAAGAAAGAAACAAGTACACCACTTACGACGAACGGTAAGCGAAAGCGCGACGGTGAGGAAGCACATAGTTCAAGCCATTTCCGAATCATTACAAAAAAAACGTTCGGTCCTCAGAGGATTCCGATTGTACAGGTCGGCAGCGGACGTAAGATGGCTCTTTAAGAGGGCATCCGTGTGGGTACGGGATCAGACGGTAACGGTAACGGAGATTGTGGCGACTTCAGGCCAATCGTTTGCGGATGATTTATCAATTCCTGATATATTTGCGGCGACGTGGAGAAAATATTAGGATGTAGTCATCGGTGTGTCGGAAGTCGAGAGATTTTTGTGAAAGTACAAAATTTATGCAGATACCAGAACACAGAAAAGTTACACAATCTCAAAACGTGGAGTTGATGACGGAGATAGCGGAACAGGATGTTGAGTGGAAAATCAAAAGCATTGATCGCAGAAAAGCATCGGGGCAGGACGACATGGGTAATGATTGTACAAGGATTTGTCTCTGTCATTGGAACCCCTCACTCAGATGTTCAACGATATATTACGGGGAGAAGAACCTCCACGCTCGTTTTCGAAAGCAGTGGTAATACTATTACGAAAGAAAGGAGATTCCAGTAATGCTCTCAATTACAGGCCCATTTCGCTGTTAACAACTAGTTACACATTATTCGCCAAAATCATCGCTAGAAGGCTACAGAAGTTTTTGGGAAATTCGATTGGAGACACCCAACAATATTTTTTTCGGGGCGGCGTCTGGATAAAGCAGTGGTTTTTATGATGGCGGCATTCAACAAATACAAAGCGAAGAAGAAAGTGTCAGCACCACAGAGTGCGGGTGTTTTATTTTTAAATTTTAGTAAGGCGTACGACAGAGTGGACTGGTCTCTTCTCAGTATTGTGCTTGTTTGGATTTTCGAATGTGTTTGTTGAATTGATGAATCGACTTAACGCTGGGACAACCGCGGAAATATTTGTTAATAACCAATTTTCGGACCCTATACAGGTTTAATCGGGTATCAGGCAAGGCTGTCCTTTAGCCCCACTTTTATTCGTACTTGCTGTAGAGCCTTTGGCATTAGCTCAAAATCAGGAGTCGAGATTCGAAGGGATCCAACCCCTGCAAAAGGACACTTCTTACCAACATCGGTTTTCTGCATTTGTCGATGATTTGACGGTGTTCCTGCGGCACGCAGAACAGATGCCGGCTGTGCTAGACGTGGTCAGTCGTTTTGGAGATCTGTCGGGTTTGCAAATTCAGCCGGCTAAATGTAAATTTGTGTTTGTTAACTCAAAGTTTGTACCAGACATATGATACAGTTTACCGGTATTACCGGAAGGGGACACGATACGGTTATTATTTTGGGTGGGCGGAATTGGAAACAGTTAACTGGGCATTGAGAATTCGCTGTGTCCAAAGGCGACTGGCGACAGCGACGACGTGCGGGACGTCGTTGATGGATTGGGTCCAATTTTTTAACGTGATAGCAATACCTTCCATATTATTTACAGCCCGAATGTTAGAACCCCCGGTTGAAGTCTTGCAGGAATTAGTCAACATTCAGAAGGCATTTCTATAGTGCAAACAAATGACGAGCGAGAGAGTTACTATTTACTCCACATGCAGTTGGTAGGATCGGGCTCATCTCGATACCTGTTGCTTTGAAGGTTCAGCGGTTAAAGCTAGCTTGTCAGTGGCTGATAGCAGCACAGGATATATATCAACAAGCTTGGTTGGACCTCGTGGGGATCAGGCCAGGTGGGACGGCGGAGCAAATCCTGACACCAGTTAAGGGGTTTAAAGTCTGTCAAGCAGGACGTGCTGTGGAACTAGGCATAACACGAAGTTTAAAAAGGGAGGTCATGAAATGGATGGGTCCAAAACGACGTGACAGTGAGCAGCTAGAAAGATATACAGCCTCTGTGCTGCCCTAAGCGTTCCTCTCAATGGAAACCGAGATTGGTTCGAGAGGATCGCGTCTTGTACCAGAAGAACAGTTTATCATAAGGCGGGATATAGATGCCTACTCATATCATGAGCCATATGGTAACATTCTGGGGGACTAACTGTTGGGTGTTGAATCCATGGATACGAGAGAAAAGGACAGGGGAATTGGGGGCGCGGAAATATGACCGGATCCCACTACTTACAATTCGAAACTTACGGATATTGAGATAAACGGCTTCTACTTATACGTGAAGGCGTTGATGGCAAATCACATACAAGGGCGAAGATAGGTAGATGGATGTGTGCAGTGATATTAGCTTCTCCCAGAGTAGATGTGGGATACTACATTGGGGGAATTCCCCCGATTAGTATGTGCATGGGTCCACCATCATTAGAGATGTTTAACTGGAACTTGAATCCTCAGGACACATCATTGGCATGGACGAACCAAGCAGGAAAGAGTGAAAGTACGTCAACAAGCGGATGGAATTTTATGGAAAATTTCAAGTTGCACTATGGCCGACAAACAAGCTGAGCGGAAGATGCATGAAACGCTAATTGCCTTTCATCCCCATCCTAAATTACATCTTATAGGCTGGCCAGCAGCAGACAACTCGCCTCTGGAAGATCTGGCCGCAATTCCGTAGGTCGTTCCGGCAGATGTATTATCATGGAGTCGCCCCACAGCTGACGTGTCTATTCGATAAGTGGTAAGGAAATGTGGTACGAGTAAGTAGTGGGCCACGATGCAAGATGTAGAACCGTCGCAGGTATGGGAACATGACAATTTGTTTGCTAACTACTAAGTGTGGGTAAAGTTCCGGGTTGTGACCATGCAATTAAATACTTTCTACTTGCGAGAGTAGGGGAACGTAGATGCGTGATTGACGAGCGTTGTATAAGCGAGCATACTGGAGTTTATCATATCCTATGGGAGTGTGATAGGGCACAAGCCTTTTGACGGCGATTTGTAACAATGAGAAGGCGTAGCCATAACGGAATCAACGTTAGATCGTTTCCAAGAGGCAATAGCTACAAGAAGAGCTCCTCCGATTGGTGACAACATAAAACAGGCGATGATGAACAAGCATGGTTCGTATAATGATACCTATTATTAGGTATTTGACCGGCTCTGGAAAGGTGTCTGCGGGATTGCGACAACTTGGATGTGGCAAGTGAGGAATCAAGCTGTGTTCCAAGGTCAAGTCAAGACTGCGTTTGATCATTTTTGAATTTCGGTGGAGGTAGTGTGGAGCTCAAGTGGAAGCAGTTGCGGAATGTGAATCCAAATTGTCTGAAGCACGTGAAGACGGGATCCGACTGAAGATCCGTGTAAAGTGGTTTTTTCGACCTCACCCCAGCAACGGATCCAGACTTTCAAAGACAACAACAAGATAGAGTCTGTCGGACGCCTGACGGAAACACCACCATGGTATCTGAGCCTAGATTACATTAGATTTCATAAGTTCATAGTAGCTAATAGTTAACACTAATTAGACTACATTTTACTACTACTAATGTAATTGGATTTTGTGTGCGCTTTTTTGTTTTGTAATTGGATACAGCCAATCCAATTATAACTAGATCCTAGCTCGCCTACCGATGGTATACTGGCTATTAGCAGGAAGAGTAGATACATGCAGTACCAAGTTTGATGGGATGGTACATGAGCATTGGCAAGTATAGAGACCAAAACCAGGAAAGCCTCAACTCAAGCTTCTACGGACAAAACACCAGCTGCCTCAATATTCTCTTGTTGAATTAACGAAATATTAAATTACAGCTACATTGGTGGAAAAAGATAAACCGTGGTATAAGAGTTCTTCAATGACGGGCAGTACTAATACTAATCCTTTCACATCTAAATAGCTGATTTATCGAACGTGTGATTTCATTGTTTGGATACAGCACGCGGGTTATAGCACCCAAAAAAGCTGACGCCATAGCTGCAGGAGAAGGCCAATGTTCTGGGCTGGTGTATTGAATGAGTGACTGTTTGCAGTTCTCGTTGCTTAAACAACAGAAGAATTTCCACCCATATTTCTAACGTACCGCTAAACTGTGAACAGATCCAGGTCTACTTCACTGTCCAAAGGTTGGTATGACAAATCCAACAGCTGACTGATCTCCATGTTATAAACATCTAGAATTGCATCATAAGTATAACAAGTGGTGCCGCCCGCTACGTGAGCGGTGGTATTAAAATTGATTTGATGCAAATGGTGTTGGTTTTGGTCCCACACTGGGTTCTATTTTATTTGGCTTCCATCACTCACGATGTGCAAGTATGTAACTTTAATAGAAGGAGTGTCCCCTCTACCGCCCCCCCCAATTGGTTGAAAGGGTATGTAATCACTTTCCTGCGCTCTCATTGGCCAGCGAGGGCTGTTTTAGCAATTAGTTAGCTGAGAGGGGCACCTTGGGCACTGGAGGGGCGCTACGTTTTTAATTGTATAGATTAAGGATATGATGTGTTTGTAGCTTAACTTAAACCGTACACCGTGAAAGGTTTAAAAAAAATGGCTCTGATCGAAAGTGCTTGGAAGACGAAGGCCTCAAGCAAATATGTTTCGTTAATATCAGTCATGTTTACGTTGGACATAACAAACGAACGTGGTATTGCACTGGGTTCGTCCATGATGTTATTACCCACCAGGAAAAATGTATGGAGGTGATAAAGGTTCAATGTAGATGCAGTGTTTGATTAATGCTCCATACATTATGTCGACTTAATTCCAGAAATACATTATTGGCTGGCATCTATTGTCCAGTTTTCTGTAGAAGAAGCATAACGTGATTGGAAACCTTCCGTAATCATGTTGCCATTTTAAAAGAGAAGGACAAGGTTCGTCTCAAAAATTCAAGTCTATTGCAAATAACCACTTTTGTACTGCATGTATCTGCTTTTGCTGCTCATAGTCGGTTTACCGACTATGAATCTACTCCTCCCACCGTAATTAGTCTGTGTGCAAAAATAGTCTGTGTTCGGAATTAGTCTGGCACAGACTAATTTAGGTGAAGAAAAATTAGTGAGCTCTCAAAACTTCCTAATTAGTCTGGAACAGTTGGCCCCCTGTACCATAACGAAGGTACAACGTACCGTAAAGAATGATGTCAAAAGCAGAGCAGCTTCACAGAGGGCGGGGGCTTCCTGCAAATCGATCCCGCTGATATCAATGGTTTTGAAGACACTCTTGCTGAGGTAGAGATATCGTAAGATAGATTGATACAGGTCAAGAAAAATTAACCATTACATTTTTGAACACTTTTTCAACTTGTTTTTTTATAAATCTTTGATAACTCTGGTAATAAAATCGTACCAATATAGATTTAGGCAGCCTTTAGAGCTGTGACTAGCCTGGTCAAAAACTTACTCGGTGTTACAGAAAATATTATTACTTGGCAACCTATCATCAATCTATTTTTAAAAAGGTCCGTATTCGCTTTTTTCTGAGATTTTAGATCGCCCGGACGCAATTGTTTAAAATATAGGTAGAACACGACTACTAGTAGTTCATCCGATTTAAAAGTCTTATGCTCAAGATGGAAAAGCCCAGACTGCTTATGCATGTCGGTGGCCCTCAGTTAGCTGGATTGATTGGATACCAGCCAGCTATCTACCTATTGTCAAGCAAATAAGGAGCATCTACTACTTCTTTTTCTAATTAATTTTTTCTTCTTGCTTATAGAATAGAACAACACCTAATATCAATTCTTAAACTAAAACTAGTCCCAGAAGTACTTCTAATAAAATCCTAGCCCAATACTTCGATGTAGAAACTATCAGCAACGGGTTTTACGGTACGCTGTACTCACGTTATGGTACAGGGTGTGCGTGACACTTAGTTTAACCCAGACTAATTACCAACTTATAAATTAGTCTGCCTCAGACTATTTCCGAACATACCTTAATTAGTCTGTGTTCATTAATAGTCTGGCACAGACTATTTAAGGTAGCAAGCTCAAAAACTCAGTTAGTCTGGCACAGACTAATTACGGTGGGAGGAGTAGTTATAATTGGATTGGCTGTATCCAATTGAAAAACAAAAAACCACCAAAAATCCAATTATATTACTACCTCTGGGCGGAAATAAACGCAACAAAGACCACTTAAATATCTGTATGAAACCGCTTGCTTCTCCGCTGTCGGGCGGGGGCTTTTTCGTCTGTTAGCACGACGTAAGACCAATTATCTTCATTGAGCCACTTCTTATCAACGTGAATTATGTTGTTCATACTATCGAAGTCCATCGTAAAATCACTGATAAAACCAAGGCCAAAATTTAAGTCGCTTATACTGTTTTTTTTTTCAAATAGCAGAGGTTTGGTACGGCCGGAAGCTCGGCTAAGCTCTCCTTCTGTTACCAAAGGCCCTAATAAGGTACTCGGAGAAACCCGCGAGCTCTGTGGTGCGTCTCTGCACCTGACGATACTTCGCACGAACTTTCAACTACACGTTTCCGCAACTCTTCTTAGCTTACCTTCGTCTGAAGACGCGTTTTTTCTTGCTGCTGCAGCAAACTTCATTCTTGGCCCGTATAGATGCTGCCTGCTGGAATTTGGTCCATCTTCTCGCAATTTTCGACCTGTGACGACCAACCTTGTCCGCTAGTTCAGCCAGTTCCCCTCTTGACATATCATCGTTTGTAGGGCGCTTCAGAAGCTTCACAATATTTTTTCGGCGTTCTGTATCGTCAAACTTTCGCATGACTGTGGTTCTACATCTCCAGGCGGCTTGGGCGGAATTTGAGTTCGTGGTAGTACAACAATTTCTTTCAACAATAATCAATAAGGGTATAGAAATATAGAGGAAGTCAAGGCCAATCGATTGGTCCAGTCAGATTGATCTAAAACACAATGTAAAAAATATTTTTGAAGGTCTTTGTTGCGTTTATTTCCGGCCAAAGGAAGTATATAATTCCTCATGCGCGATGAGAAGTTCCGGCCAATGCCTCCGACTGCCGAAAGGGTTGGAGGAAGGGGAAATCCCCTTCCACTCTGTCCATCATTGCCCACCAATTTATTTCAGACCATACGTCGGTCTAGTGTGAAGTATCGGAGAATGAATCGGTGGGCGTGATTTCAGTCATGGATGAGCTATTTGCCGAGCCTAGATTGTCGTTTAGAAACGAATAAGAGTGATTTTCGTCGCATTTGTTGCAGTTGGAACTCTCCTTGTTTAGACGTACAGCCAAAATTGGGTTTTCGTTATCATATTACACGATCCCCTGCCATTGCATCGCACCTGCAACCACCTAAACCACCGCAGCATTCTTTAGACCTCCTTTTAAAACAACCACATTGACAGAATCCAACTTACCTCCGTAAGCAGATATGCAAGTCCCATACACAGTCATGGTGCGGACTTTATAGACAAGGTAGTTTGACACTATGATCTGGCGAACTGTTGCCTAGCGACGATCATCCACACACCAAGGAGGGGACCCAAGACTGGACCACCGTAACTGAATCATTGGCAACGGATGTCTCGCCAACGGATGTCTCGCCAACGGCAAGAAAGTGCACGAGATGACACCTTGTAGGGATTTTTTTGAACAATAATACTAAAGTATTTTATGAGCATTAGGGGCGGAAGTGAGGCTTGTACTTCGAAGTAATACCGGTATTTAAAATAAAAGGTTGAAGTTGTATTCCGCACTGTAACAAGAAGAGGAAGTTATGTCTGTCCATCGGGAGGTAGTATCGCTTTCGCAGCTGCTCCGTCGCAATGAAAAATCGTAAGGAAATATTATCTGTCCCTTCTCGGCAGTTTGCGTACTTAATTCTGTGCTTGTCAGAAGGAACTCACGACTGGGCTTCGGGGCTGCTCCGCCTTTGCCTCTACAAATTTCAAGACGTAAAGTGGAGACGCCGAAATCGTCTACACATACAAGTTTAAGAAAAAGACAGATCAAGTCGGTGGAGAAGCCAGTGAGCTCTGTATGTCAGCCACCGAGCTTTACCCAAAGCGTGCGAGACGCTAATCTCACGCAGCGGGAGCGTGGCCAGACCGGCGGTGCCCTCGGACTTTCTCAAGAAGGTAACAGGAAAGACATGTGCTCCGTCGTAGGCTAACTATAACTCACTTAAGTGGCTCAACAGCATACGAGGCGGAGAGCGAGCAGTTAAGTGCCATAACGTCGATATCACAGTCGTCTTTTTCCCAGACCCAGTCTCAGAACTTGTTGGGATCAAATCAGGATTACCAGGTGATGAGGAGCTGAGTAGGCTGTGAAATGTTGCTGGACATTGAATTTTATTTCTGTAGCTCCAGCGAGACCATTCATGGCAGGCTCGTCAAGCATTACACCTGACTTCCAGGTCTCCTGTTCGTTGCAACGGAAGTGAGATACTTCAAGAATTAGATCAGAACTTTACCAAGGCATTAGCCGAGCAAATTCGCCAACAAAAGTATCAACAGCAACACTTAATTATGCAATTTGCAAGTCCGATGAAGAAGTCGGTTGAAGAAATTAAGCTGGAACTGGTCTCCTGCAGGAAAGATCACCAAAACGAGGTAAATGCAATTGGAGAGCTGGCAAAAACCATCAATAAAGTGACGTCGACAGTCTCCGAGCTCCATAAACAGGTACTTTTATACTCAGCTATGACGAACCAAGTAGTGACAAAACACTCATCGCGGCTTCTCTCACACTAACAGAGTCAAAACAGAAAAGAAGTTTGCGCAGAAACCCGTACAATAGTAGTTGACGGGACAGAATTTGTGAAAACAGCTCTCACAAGCCTCGAAGCCAGGGTTGAGACTGTTGAATGTAGCGTTAAGTCATGCTCTGGTCTTGTACGACAGGTACTCGAAGAAACCGGTAGCAAGCACAGGCAGATTTTATCCGCTGTGGCCGCGTCATCTTGCATTTGCCATGTTGAAGAATTATCGACGAACAAAAAACCGAGCCGAAAGAGGAGGCGAAGCTCGGCCGAAATTTTTGCGGGGAGCCCTAAATGTTATACTTTGTCACCCATGACCAGATCGTCGACTAGGAAAAGTGCTCAATCGCCAATAAATTGTGACATCGCATGGAGAGAGGATGAGATACAAGATAAAAGTCTTCAATTGGCGCTCCAGCATATTCAATCCCTTCGCGATAGCCGTCGCAATTATCTGCAAGACTGGTAAGAGCGAGCAACGAATCAGCTGGCACCAAAAGGAATAAGACACTACCAGGATAAGGCATTAGCGGCTAGCTATTCCAGCATATACTTGATTATGATTTCTTCCACAACAACGAGTCTTGGCTTCGTTCTAGCATATATTTTGTTTGAAATTTCGGTTCCAGCACAAAAATAACGTTTAAGGTATTTTGGTACTTTACACAAAAGGGAAGTGGTACAAAACTGGTACACGGTGGTTACGGTTTTGAACACCAAATTTCTATTTTTTGCATTGTGAACTTTAGAAATAGAAACACACAAAGTCGAAGTTGAAGTCGCATGAGTTTCCTGGGATGGCGGGTTGGTTATGCAAGTCAGGAATAGGATTAAGAGCAGTAGAAGGTATCGAATAGGTTGGCGATAAACACTTCTCAATATACATTGCATTGATTAATACAACCTTGCACTATTTCTTCGACTATCAACATCGAGCTAAAATCACATACTGGCCTACGTTCGACTGTCTACTATGAACAACGAATTTCAACAGGTTATGAGCCCAAAGGGTCAAGATGATAATTTCGGTGAAGATTATGAAGAGGAGAAGCCTACCACGATGGGAGATCAAGGTGCCCGACTGGTAGACATGCCGAAAGGCGTAATTGACAGACTTGACCGACTCGAATCGAGTCGGAGACAACCCGACATGGATAGTTTTGGTTTCAACAATTCCATGCGATTGGGAACGAAGATGCGAATGGCATCTTTAGATGGTACACCCGAAAAGAAACCTGATTTGGCGGATCACTTTCAAGATCATGCAGCCGGTTTTGGAGGATTAAACTACCAAAATCTGCATCAACCAAAACCGGAACCAAACTTGCATCAGCAACCAAATCTGCACCCACAGCCAAACATTTACCCGCAAACGAACATGTACCCGCAACCGAACATGCAACCGAATTTACACCCGCAACCGAATCTGCAACCGAATTTACACCCGCAACCGAATCTGCAACCGATCTTTAAAACCCCGTCAGCACGCGAATGCAAGTTATCGATTCGAACTTTTGACGGCAAAGAGGTATACGGGGGTCTTGGTGCCGGTTTCAAGCAATGGAGCACAAGATTTATACGTCAAGTTGCCATTGCAGAATCTGCATGCGGATATCGCTGGGGCGAAGATTTCAAGGTGGACTTACTCAGCCATTACCTAAGCGGTATGGCTGAAAGCTATTACAATCGCCAAGTCGATTCATGGTGGAACGAATCACAAAGTTTGGTTCACGTTATGAATCGAATGTTATCGGCATTCCATACAACCATAACACCGGCTCAGTCGATGAAACTATTCACAGCAAGAAAACATCCGAAAAGGACATGGAATGAACATTACATGTACCTTGTGGCGATCACGGAAGCTGTTGGTGGAAGTGAGCCGCTGGTGCTCGAAAACATAGTTCATTATGCATCTAGTGAGCTGAAAACAATTCTACTATCCAGATACAACCACTCAAGGCAAGACTATCTTCGTCAAGCAGAAGAGCTATGTCAATTTGCTCAAGCGATTGAAAACGACGGACAACAAGGAAAAAGTCGCCAAAGTGAAACTATCAACTACGTCGAACAAAAATCCAAGGTCAAAAAATGCAAGAATTGCAAGAAGATAGGGCACACCGAAGACAAGTGTCGAAGTAAAATTTCGAAGCAAGTGGATTTCACCTTAAGCATCATCGAAAGCAAAGACAGCGATGATACAAGGTGGATTCTAGATAGTGGAGCAAGCATGCACTTGGTAAACGACATTTCGTACCTACAAGAAGTCGAAGATGTTCAAGGAACATGCTACCAAGCAGACGGGATGAAGTTGAACGTCACCAAAAAGGGGTGGGTGAAAATCACCACTTACCTTAATGACAAACAAAATGTCATCCGACTAGAAAATGTCTACTACGTGGAAAATTTGGCGAAAAACATTCTTTCGTACGGACTCCTAGAAGACAAAGGATGTCACCTGGATTATAAAAATGGAAAACGAGTGATGGTGCACCAAAAGCCCGGAAAAGGAATATTTTCCGTCGAAAAAACAAATCAGGTACTCACGGTGGATGTAAAAGTGGAAAGGTTACGAATTTTCAATGGAGACCAAGTAATGGCGATCCTGCAAGATAAAGAAAACAACCAAGAGCAAACCGTTCAAGAAGGCACGCTCATGCATTTCCACGCTCGCCTAGGGCACCTAAGTTTCGATGCAATCGAAAACATGGCGAAGGACGAAATTTTGGAATAAAGCTTACCGACACTAAAGGAATGACATGCCTAACCTGCGCACAAGGTAAGCAGACGAAAAATACGAAATCAAAGCATATGAACGCGCCAACGGACCGCATTGGGGGCGTCATTTGCTCGGACTTGAAAGGGCCAATAACCCCAAAAGACAGGTTCGGAAATCGATACCTGATTAACTTTATCGATTTCAAATCTAACTATGTACGAGTATTTTTGGCGAAAACCAAAGACGCGGCGGCAAAATATTTCGAACATTTCCTGGCGTTTTTCGAGCGTCAGTTCAACTGCAAGGTACGTCTACTAAGGACAGACGGAGGACTCGAATACAAGAACCTGGATCTGTTTTGCAAGCAAACTGGTGTTATAAGGCAGATTAGCGAAGCAAACAACCAGTGGAGCAATAGAAAAGCTGAACGAATGCACAGAACGATAATGAACATGGCAAGATGTATGGTTTTTTCATGTGGCCTAAATCTTTCGTTTTGGGGTGACGCGGTTCAATACGCCGCATACATCATTAATAGAAGTCCTACGAAAGCAAACTCGAGAAACATGACGCCCTATGAAGTTCTGACCGGAAAGAAACCGACCTTGGAGAAATTGTTGCATTCGGATCACCCTGCACTGTTTACAGGAATCCCGGAAAAAATTCGCTCGCCCATCGAGCTCAAATCGGAATAATTGTCGGCAAAAGCGAAGAAGTCAAGGGGTATAAAGTATACCTGAAGGACGAGCGAAAGGTGGTTGCAACGCAACACATCAAGAGCATAGACACCTTAAATGAGGAGCAAAACAAACAAGTACGACGTGACCTGGAAGCAGAAGGAGCTGAAAATCAGAAAGTTACGACTAAAAATGCGGAAAACAAAAACGAAAAGCAGAAGAAGAAGACGTGACAACGAGAGAGACATCAAACGAGAGGACATACGAAGGCTAATGCACAGAAGGAGAAAGTATCAAGCGAAAATGTCGTCGGTCAGAACGCGGACCAAGAAAACGCGACTCAAGTAAATGATGAAACGATCGAAACAGTAAATTTCACTTCTGAAGTGGATCCAAAAAGTTTCGGTCAAGCAATGAAGAGCGGAAACAAGGAGAAATGGATGAAGGCAATAAATGAAGAAATATCAGCGCTCGAACGGAATCAAGTATGAACAATCGAAACAAAACCTAAGGATTGCCGTCCGCTGCACACCAAATGGGTGTTCAAGACGAAAACTGATGAAAATGGAGATATCGAACGATATAAAGCGCGGCTTGTGGCTTGTGGAAATGAACAAAGACTTGGGATCGACTACAACTTAACCTTCGCAGCAGTGATGGAGATCGGAACAGTGAAATTAATCCTCGCATTGTCAAAAACTTGGGGTGTCTGTGCGAAACACGGAGATATCCCAAACGCTTACGTGAAGGCACTGGAAACGGAACATGAAATTTATCTGCACATTCCACAAGGCATGAATTTGAAGAGCAAATGTTTACCCGAAGACCTCAACGAAAAAGAAATGGTGTTGAAACTACGAAAGACTCTTTACGGATTAAAACAAGCAGGTCGACTGTGGAATCAACTTTTACATGGAAAATTACTGCAATCAGGCTTCAAACAAAGTATCACGGATATGTGTTTGTATTTCAAGACAATTAACGATGCTACCACTATCGTAGGAGTCTACGTCGACGACCTACTAGTAACTGGAACGCAGGAGGAGCTCGTGGACGAATTTTTCGACGACTTAAAAGTGCTTGAAATAAAAAACTTGGGAAAAGTTTCAAAATTCCTGGGAATGAGAATCACATACGATCAAAACAGCGGATACACGTTAGATCAAGAGGCGATGATTGGAAACATGCTTCGAGAGTACAACCTAGAAGACGCTAACCCAGTAAAGACGCCGAT
>MIQA02007366.1:28311-41056 GCA_001887855.2 Sclerospora graminicola | reverse complement strand
AGATAAACTTTAGGATAGACTAATTAATTAATCAATTAGTCTCTTAAGTATATATATATATTAATATAAAAAAACCAAGGCCACATATCTACAAGAAGGTAAGTTTAAGAGTGAATATATTATGAGTGGTTTAGAGTTAATAACTATAATTAAATCTAAACTAATCATACCAACATGTAGTATAAAGCTGGTCTGAATGATATTTCTATCATTAGATTACTTGTTAGACTCGATAATGATATCAGAATCTGTTCTCAAAGTGGATTATAACAACTTATAATCCAATATTCACATTTCAGACATTAAGTCTGAAATTGAACTGTGATATTTCTACTTAAATATCACTTATGTAATGGCACCCCATTACACAGTATGTCACACATTGCGACATTGCGAAACCCCCATCCTCACAGTAGCATATGGTATACTGTAGAAGTATACGGGAAAAGCAGAGATGCACTACCGAGCCACGAAGAAGCGCGTCCCCGTAGATGTAAAAAAGTCCCGTAGATGTAGAAAAACCTTCGCCGAACACTTTGACGGCCTTCGTGGCTTCATCGTAAATATAGATCGATATCATTGTCATAATTCCACGAACAAAACGCAGCTTTGATGGGTCGACACCGTCACTTTGTCCATCGTGACCTATAATTTGAGGCAATAGAAGTGGGACATCATCGCCGACGGACTGCATCACCTTGACGAGCAATTTGTCTCCCTCTTTTGTCACCGCAGTCATCGCATATTCGTAGTACGCGTGATCTCGGGGTGAGAAATATCTCACCGGTCGACTAGGGGAAGTGAATGCTATCCACTTGATCCCAAAGAAGCGAGACGGGTCGTCCTCTGTTTGGCCTCGATAACTTAAAGCACTAATAAGTAATAACGGAATAGATAAGCGCTGGTAGAGCGTTCATCGAGCGTCGTGTCACTATACTTTCCTTATTCCACGTCTTGCATCGTGACGCCAGATAAACGTCCTGTCGCGACAAATTGATTGGTAGTCACTAGGATATTTGCGTTTGTTCACAGCCAGATGAGGCTTGGCACTGTGCAGTTTCCACTGTTTGGTATCATCAAAAATTTGCTGATGGCATGTAGCAAGGGATAATCGGCTTTCTGTGTCGAAGTGTACGAGGGGAAACCTCCAAGTAACTCCGTTCTTATGCTATTTTAGTAGGATACAATATATTAAAATATACTGTATACTAATATCGAAGACGCACAAAAGAATACACTCGTCTGTGTGCTTGTGTGTTCACGATTTCTGGGCGTGCAGCTGTGCCAGTCTACTATTAGCCTGCAGCACGTATACAATGAAGCAATGCGTATGGAACGGGATCAGATGGACGCTATGGTAAAGAGGCTTCAGCGCCGTGAGTTCACACTCAAACTCGAGAAGCACAGGAAAAACGGTGATCTCATTTGCTATGTTGATGAAACTAACTACAATGTATACATAAGGCGACGCAAGACCGCGCACCAGCAGAAGAGCGGGCAATAACATCAGGGTCGATTTTACAAGGGCTAAGTATCCTAATCTAGCTCTCTGTGTGCGGTCCCATGGGTGTCGTCTACCATAACTTCGACGCTGCCAAGATTGACATGGACATGAACGCTTCGTTCATCCTCGACACGTTCACCATTGCTGTCCGGTGGGCAGACACCACGGTCGATCTCATCAATAAAATGATCGTCATCGCCATCGATAACGCCTCAGCACACGAGACAACTGAGGACCTTGTCGTGGACCGCGTCATAGAAGATCACCCTCCGTGCGTTGCCTCACGACTGGTCATCCTACGCCTTGCGCCATACAGCCCCATCTGTAACCCAATCGAGAACTGCTTCAGTGTCTTTAAGAGCCACATCAAATCATTCATCGCTGAGCACACGACGAGCTCCGCTCCCAGCCCGCCGGTCAGACTCACGAAGGCAAAACGTGGACGATGCTACGAGCAGCCGCAAACCAAGCAATCGACGTCATCACGCCGTATCTCATCTCTCGTGGAAAAATCCTTGCTGACAAGTGGTGGGAGAAGGCCAAAACTATGGAGGACAAGATACAAATGCTTTGTAGCTCTTCTTGGAAGAAGTTGCGTATAATCGGATAATGGAGATGCTACAGTGCTTCTGAATCGACCAAAGAAGCTGCAAGATTGATGTCGAGACGTTCGAATTTCGTTCCATGATTAAAATTCTGTAGAATACTACAGATAAAGTGCAAAATTTCACTCCGGAGCCGATTGGGACGTAATGTTTACACAATCAAAAGCTTTTGAAAAGGCGAGGTATCGATTTTCGGATGAAACTGTTGTTCACATTCGATGGATTTTATCCACCGCAGTCATAGAGCATGACTCTCAAATTTGTACCGTTGTGTCAAAGTTGGAATGGCGCGTCATTAAAAACATGCGAAAGTTTTCATTGTAATCAATCACTTTGTCCCCTAACTTCACGACAAAACAGGGCCCTTGTATGCACGATGTTTTATTCACAGTAAGGGGTACAAATATGGTCCAATCGTTTCAACGTCTTTAATCACAAGCGTGCGTCCAAATTGCACCGTTAGTTCGACAAGCGCACAAAACGACGTAAATGAGATCCGCTCGAAATGACGTGACCGTAAACGTGCGTGTAATGGAGGGGAGGAAACAAGGAATAATTGAGTAAGTACGTGAGTAATGTGATACTGGAGCGACGAGCAACCTCTGCACTTCCTATTAAGAGCAACGACCCACCTGAGGTCGTCAAAACTACAATGGTCGAAAACTTGGTCGAATAATAAAACCTTCGAGTCGTAATGGTCACGTTTGTAATGGATTAGTTCTTGAGTAATAATCATGGAGAAGCATTTCGATCGAGTTTTTCAAAGCGTTTTCCAGCCTTTAAAGGAACTTCCTCGGTACTAAGTGATTGCCCTGTTAACGTGGTAAAGGATCCTTCAGGTTCCGTCACACTTTGATGAAATTACTGCTTCCAAATGGTCCGTAAAGGTAGTCAAATTTCCGTTTGGTTTCCAACTTCACTACAGTAATTGATCGCTAAAGACGCGGCGAGCTTCATATGCCAGAATTGTCGAGAGATTTTCCACTTCAAGATCATACCGAGCAAGGGATTCGAGTGA
Organism: Sclerospora graminicola; assembly: GCA_001887855.2. Taxonomy (NCBI): domain Eukaryota; phylum Oomycota; class Peronosporomycetes; order Peronosporales; family Peronosporaceae; genus Sclerospora; species Sclerospora graminicola. The sequence continues at coordinate 37,929 of MIQA02007366.1, read as the reverse complement.
CATCGCGAGGCGTAATGAGATAATGACGATTTTCGTCAACTGTAAACGTAATTTTGACGGCGTCATACACTTGTACAAGCGTTTGCGCGACGTTTTCGACGTTTTTGTACGTCGAAGAAGGCACAGCACGCGTGAGAAACTTCGTTCAAATGGCCACGAGTTTCGTTGTTGACGAATAATCCATGGAGGCAAGCGGGAAGTGCCGATAAAGCGAGTGGACAGAGTATAACGCGCTAATGATGACGCTGGTGTCATGGACAAAACGAGTTGAATCCGCTCAAGCAGGACAAAATATAAGGTATCGGAATAAAACCCTGACAGGTGATCACTTGATGGAGAAACACAAGCAAAAGACTCATCTCGTAGTGATTGGGAGTCGGGAGATTGACATGTTTGAGGTACAAGACAAGGCGCTTGGCGTCGCATGGGCGATAGATTCGTCCCGACGAATTCACACCCACTACACAACATTGCGCCAATTTCTGCTGCACATGATGAGCTCAGGTTTGGGCATTTCAATGAACAAGAGCAAACGTCACGTGGTTGACATGTTGAAACGCATGACGAAGCATGAGGGTCTTGCCGCAACCTGGCGGGCCCACGAGAAGAAACGCGCTTGTGTTGTATAACTCGTTTTCACACTGGACCAGCCGTGTTTCCGATGCTTCGAGCGCTCGTTTCTCTTCCACTACGCCTTCACATCCGCCCTATTTTATGGGGCTCTAACTAGTCCTGTACCGATTTAGAAACGATTTAGGCAAAACAATAATACGATTTATCCTCCCACATTGATTTGCCTATTTTTCCACTTTGAATAAAACCTAGAAATCGTTAATACCTTATATTTCCACTTTGAATCAATCTAGATCCCAGTTTGACTTCAAAATGATGTAGTAGGAGGTTTCAGACATCCGCTTTTTCAAACAGAAATTGGTCAAAAGATTAGGCGAATTACTACTTCAGTGGTCTGGATTATGCCGTGGTTTTGATGGACAACAACTGCAAATTGCCATACATTTTGCTTAGTACGATTTGCATACCGTATAACATCTGTCATAATTGCCATACCGTTATAGGTAACTAACACTTGGGTAACGGATACAAAAAAGCCAGTGAGACACATTTGAGTGGACATTGCGCCATTTTCAAATCGATGACGCGCAGCCGGATGAAACACAGTGAAAATGGAGACCACAGGCCACGTACATATTAACGATCTGAGAGTGTTGGCAGTCTAATCCCCTTCCTGATCATCATGGCGACCTTCAAATTGCCCGATGTGTCGTTTTGCCCGGAAGACCATCTTCTAATTAAAACCTTGAACACATTAAAAACACATCATAAACATGTACAGGCATTTATTTCCAAGTGTGTAACGGCTAAGACAGATGGTGCAGGGAGTACTGGTCCGAGTGATAAGTCAACAGCTTTAAAGAATTGTCAATATCAGGGTATACTAGACGACAGCTGACATTCTGTCATCTAATATAACGTATTATACGTGATCGCCATCGCGGGGGTCAGGACCCCTGTATTCGGCTGTACTATCCAATTCACCTCTAGATTTTTTTTTACAGATTTTCGAAAATCCAGTCGCTCAGACATCTCCAGCCCAGTCTCTGAGGGACGATCTCTTGTCCGATTTTTGACTAATATCTTGTTTAGATATCAGCGAAAATATCAGATGTCTGAAACCCCCAGTATTTAGGATGTACAAATTTTCAAATAAATGCTGTCTACCTACGCAAAGTCGTAAAAAATCTATTAATAGACAATGTTGCTCGTGTAGAATCCCTTCTTGTCTCCCATGGATCGTGAAGTCTCGCTACATAAAGTTGCCCATGGGAGAATCAAACGTATTTTGTACAACCGCAGCAGACTCCATGCGACAATTTAGGAATTCACTCTGGTTGGCCGTCTTTCTAGCTGATAGATCAACGGCAGCGACTCCGCGAATGCCAGTTTAAACAACCACAACATTGTTAACAGTAAATAATAAATGCTCCAGATCAACTACTGAATCGACCGTTTAAATGAAAAAAAACATATCTGCGGACGGATGAGCTTTAAAAATAGGTATGTATACAAACGAAAAGTCCAGAAAAGCGGGACATATAAGAATAGATGTGCCAACGCTGGGGGTTACTGTAAACCCCAACCACAGGGGCTTAGACCTGCTGCACCCGCGACGTTAACCTTGTGTGATTGCGAGTGATCAAGCAGCTATGCTGGAAGAACGCGCTCGACAAGATAAACAGCTACGGGACAAGTGAGCGGGCCATGATGCTCAGCAACTGTTGGACACAAGCAGCCGATTCTCGATCTCGTAGCCACTAGGTCTTCAATCATCGCGATAAGTGCTCCACCAGAACGAGAATATCTTTGCGCGAATTACGACTGCTTTACAAGATATCCGGACCACTCAAGGGACGACGCGACCATCAGTCAACAAAAAGCACTGGTTACTTCTCATTCGGGAGGAGGAGTAGAAGAAGCTGGAAAAGTGATCAGTTTCAAGATTCACTCCGGTCAGCCTTCGAATATCGACCGTTCTGTCGTGGCAAAAACGTTTTGTTGGCGGCACTTGCCGCAAATGGCGTAGACATCCGTCACACGGCGAAAAGCGTATGTGTGATCAGACTTGGGGACCAGCCTGGGGCTCTTCTTTGATCCTCGAAGTAGGCCCTCGGGTCTGCAATGTCCACCTCCATCTTCATTTTGCCACTGCCTGACCGTCCTTTTTTGGGTAATCTGTTATATATCATTCCCCATGGTGGCTGGCCTCTTTCAGGTCAGTGGTTCCGGGACTCTTAATGCCTTCAAACTTGGTCGCGATAGCTACGTTTGCTGCTCCCTAAAGGCCCAACCTCATTCGGGTGATGCCAACAGATGAATCCAACGAATCCACCACCGAAGGGGCTGACTCGTTCAAAGAGGAACCAGAAAAAAATGTCCTCCGACCAGCTTGCGTGGTGCAGCCGGTGAAGTGGCTTTAGTGGTAGCCATCTTTTTCTGGGGTTCCGCGCGACCTACTGAAGGCACCAAGAATTCGTGCAGTGCAATGGTTACCTCCTTCAACATGTCTGCCTCCAGGTCGAATAACTAGTTCGGATCAAACGCACGGGTATTAATGCCGGTTTGTTTGAGCTGGTCGAAGAGTCTTCTAATAAGGGTGAAGTGACCACCGGATGGGGTCGGGGAGAGACGGGTCCCTTTAGATCACCTATAATTTTGGCTCTGGTAATTTTCAGGTGACCCAGCTCCGGAAAGTAATACGTTCGTCTTAGATCAACTTCCGTGCCGTATGTGGTTGTGCATCCATCTTATTCTCTTCGCCATCGAAATATAAGAAATCATGCTCTAAAAAGGTTTGGTTGTAAAAGAGTTTGACACTAGCTAATTCATAACTTTGTCGTAGTAAGGCATGGTTGGGTTGCTAAAGTTAAAAAGGTCAAATTTTATATGAAATTAGTGGTATTTTGTTAGAAAATGCAAAAAAAGTTCTTAAAGCAGGATCTAATAAATTGCCTCTTAAACAATTACAGAAAAAACATTGCATTTTTTTCTTCTAAAGTTTTAGTTAATTCAGCAATTGTTGATCTTTTCTCTAACAAAGGTCAGAAATATGGAACTAAAATACGAAGAGTATAAAAATAAAAATACTTATAAATATGTATTAAAAAAGCGTTAAAAAAACTTATCTGAAAAAACATATTTAAAAAAAATAACCAAGCTATTCGAAAAACTGGGTGGATTACGGACGTATAACACGACCTATGTAAGGGGGTTGCTAAAAAATCCGTAGATCTCTTCATTAGATTAAATTTAGGTGACTTAAGATTCACTTTTATTAACTTGTTATGCTACATTAGGGACCGTGTCTAACATTAATCATATGTTAATTCAAGACCATTCAAGCATATTTTATTCTTTATAAACGTTCCCACGTTATCTCTTACGATCTTCAAGACTTTCGTTTTTTTTATGCAATACCTTTTATTAACAAGAAGTAAATATAAAGGGACATTTTTCAAAGTTAATTTTAAAAAAAATGGATGAAAATAACTAATAAAAATTTACTATATTACCGGTCCAGCCAGCCTTATTATTAGTTTCATCAGATCTTATGTGAAGGTTACGATTTTTCTTATTTTTATCGATTTTTCTTATTTTTATTAAACAAAATATTTGTTTAATAAAAGCCCTTTTAGTCTAAACGGCAACCGTAACTCTGACGGTCCTAATGTAGCGAACGTAAACTAATTACACGAAAAATATAAGAAACTAATTCAATAGGAACTAAAATAGGAACTAATGCAATACTTGCACCACTAGGTAGTAATAAATTTAAAAAAAAATAATTTATGTTTTCTAATTGAATAAAAAAACAAGTTAAATACTTTTTTATTTATTTTGCATATTTACATTAAATCTTTCAAATGGTAAGAGATTTAATTTATAACATTATGCAAAAACTCAAACATTATTAAAAGGAAGTTAAATTTTATCATGGATAGATGATCGAGTTATTTATATGGGAAATAATAAAATTAAAATAATTGAGTAAAGATATTAATACTATACTTTGGTTTTAGTTATTTTTTTAATATACCGTTTTTTAATATTCATACGGGGAAGGCCATATCAGGGCACCAATAATAAAGGAACAAACCATTTCCAAACCCTTAAATTTACCAGGTTTAACTTGCATTTTCAAAAAATGGAATATATATAAATTTAGAAGGATTTATTCAAAAAAATGAACAAATTCATTTATTTACGTGAAAATAGATTTGAAAGAGTATCTGTTACAATCATCCTAGATCTATCGATGCTAGCGATCGCCATAGGAATGCCAAACAAGAATCAACCCATTATTTATTCGAAGATTGTTTCAAAGCATTAAATTTTTAAACTTTTTTTAATTTTAAAGCTAAATATTTTACAATACTTACACTTAAAACCTATTTATGTAATCATCTTTTACAGTTTTTTTATGAAAAATTTTAATTGATGAATCCGTTATTATTCAAACATAATATAATAAGGGCGCTGATAGCAGGACCACACCCTTTTGATAAATGGACCCCCCCATCTGACCAATCAGAAGCAACGGACGCGTAGGGAACAGTTTCACAACACTTCCAGTAGTTTTAATTATACTCTGTAAAGTGTGGACGACGTATGGGTCCTACCACGCTTATGGAAGAATTGTTCTGTATCATGGAAGGGCATGTTCCAAGACCGTGACGGAAGCGCCTCGATCTTCATGGAGGCGGTGGCCACGAAGAACTTGTGAATTTGGCACTCTTTTATCGGCGTGCCACGTCAACGTCGCTCGCCGATCATCACTCATCGTGAAGTGGCTGCGCGGAAGTGCACCAGCATTTGATTTTACTGTCAATGGCAAGCAGTACAACACGTGTTATCTTCTTACCGACGGGATTTATCCACAGTGGTCCGTGTTCGCCAAGTCGATACGCCAGCCTAACGGCCTCAAGGAGTCTAAATTTGGGGAAGCCCAAATATCCGTTCCCAAAGACGTGGAGCGCGCATTTGGTGTGCTGAAAGGACACTTCAGTATCCTCGCGCGACCAAGACGCTTGTCGAGTCGAGGGATGCTGTGCAAGGTGTGGAAATGCTGCGTTCTGCTCCCGACATGATCGTAAATGACGAAGAGAAACAAGAAGACGACAAAGACCACGACAATGAAGGACCAATCATCATGTTAGAAGACGTTTGATCGACTGCCCGGGAGGACATGGGCTTTGATGAGCTGTTGCTGGCGTTGTCACGAGTGCAAGACCACGAATCACACCACGAACTACGATCCGATCTCGTTGAGCAACAGTGGAAAGATAGAAACAATAATGTCTTTCCATTTTTTTCGAGAAAATTTAGAGTTTTGGTTTTTGGTCGTTCAGCCATCCATGACACTTGATTGTTACCTTAGTGAAAAAATATGTACAGGAGAACAACAATCGTTAAAGATGCTATCGCTTGGAGATGAATCAGTAAGAAATTCACCAACGTTACAACATACACCACGTCTCCAGCCGTCTGTCTCATTCAATGTGCAAAACCACACTTGCTTCAATGACGGAAATACCAAATATGACTTTTTATCCGACGCAGTACCAAAGCTGACAAATCCTACTAAGCCGTCCGAAAGTACCAACATTTTACCTCCGCCTTCTTCAACCACTGCAAACGGCTCTGTACCAATGCCCACCCCAGCTTCGTTCACTCGTGACCACTCGCTTTAAGTCGATTAGCACCATTTGCAGCAGCAGCACGGAAATATTGACGGCAGCGACATTGACGACATGACTGAGTACTTTGAAGGCATGATCGTGACTGACTAATTGCCAATTCTTGAAACCAATTTAAACGATAAAAAATGATTTTTGACGAAGAAAGGAGTACTCCGAAGTACATCAATTTTGATGATTCTGGCGTGGCGAGAAAATAAGGCTGTTAACATCAAATACTTTGTACGGGCCTTCAGCAAAATCACGTTTCCAGCGATGCTTAACACAGCATAGCGGTTTGTTTTCCGATACAAAAAGCGGCAAAAAGTACATCCAAAACGTCTTTCACATCGACACGACCAAGAATACTACCAATTGCTACGACATCTCGACGAAGAGCTTTCGCAGCAGTCTCAATTTGATGACAATTAGTAAATAAACAATCCAAGCACGCTAGACACTCTTCTAGATTTTGTCAATGACGTTCTCGCGTGATCAGCGCACCATTAGTAGGTCAGACAGCTGAAATCTTCAACCTGTGACAGACCAGTATGATTTTTTTTAAAAAATAACAAATTAGTCACCCGGTACTGTAAATAACGTACGTTTCCTTCACTGTGGTTGCAAGTAGTAGTTTATCCGAAGATGTCGATGTTACTCCCTCTGCACAGGAAATAACGAGTAGCTGGTCGCGCATCTTCGTACCGAAGGAATTTACTACGTGTGCAATCTTGTCTTCGGTCATCTAAATACTTTTATTGAGCACAACAATTGCACCTTCTTCGAGATGGGACTGGAGCTCAGTACAGCATCCTTGACCAGAGCTCTAAACAAAGACGTGTTAAGTATTTAGACACTACAATGACCTCCGAACACGATCATTCTGTTTGTACCTGACTATCCATCAACTCACGCATATATCCTTCTCTAGCACCATGCCGATCCCTTAAAACGCCCATCTTTTTTTAGCAAGATCCTCTGTTTCACGCAAACCAGCAGTATCGCTTAAAATTACGGGGTATCCAGCAATATTCAACGGCACTTGTACCACATCTCGTGTTGTTCCAGCAACTGATGATACGATTGCTGCGGGTCGACGCGCAGAAAATTCAACAAGCTACTCTTACCTGCTATAGGCGGACCAAAATAGCAACATGGGTTCCACTGCGCAAGATCTCTCCTTTCCTGCCGTCTGCGAGATAACTCTGGAAAGAGTTTGAAAGTACACGACACTGTATCATAGATAGACGTACAGCGAGACATAAGAAAAGTATTGAGCTAATGCCTACGCAGACTACCTCGACATATGCCACTTACTTGAATTTGGTCGATTTGAAGCTCTGATATTTACAAGAATACACAGGTGGATTTCATAAAAATCTTGACGTCAAGATTTCTATTTTAACGAGTCTACGGATGAATAATAACGGATGGATGAGTTTGTCACGCGTGTTGCTTTTCCGAGATTGTAGGTGGGAAATATTTAATTTCACCCCCATTGATAATGTTATATTGACGTCCGGCAGTGCTTTCGTTGGGTATACGTTGAGCTCTGCACGCAAGTGTAAGTGTTAGAAGTACAATCTCACGGAATCTATTAAATGAAAACCCACCCACAGTTGTTGGTTTCGAACAAAGGGCGTTTGTTTAAAAAGTCGATTAAAGTGTTGTAACCGTGGATTGGCATTCCCATTTTTGCTCTGATATTCGCGATGAGAAGAGGCTCCTGCTAAAGAATTACAAGTGTACTTGTATTACTAGAGCGAGGTGATTAGGTAGGTAGTCTCAACAATAAGTTTAGAGATAGCTAAATCAATACCTTACCTTAACAAATCAGGTTTAGAGACATCCCCTCGAACACGGATCGTGGCAGTCACCGCTCGCTGTTTGCGTGGTAGGACCCATAAGTCGTCCGCAGTTTACAAAGTATAATTAAAACTACTGGCAGCGTTGTGAAAATGTTCCCTACGCGTCCGTTGCTTCTGATTGGTCAGATCTGGGGGGTGTGGTCCATTTATCAAAAGGGTGTGGTCCAGCTATAAGCGCTCTATAATAAAATAATATGTCAACCATTAATCAATTATTTTTTAAAAAACAACTTTTTTATTAAACAAATATTTTGTTGAATAAAAATAAGAAAAATCGATATGTATTAAAAAAACTGTAAGCTGCATGCATACGTGCACCAGATACTCGTTCATAAAATTCCATCAATTTTTCACGTTCTTCAAATTTGGTATTTTTACGGGATTTTATTTTTGGATTGGAAAAATTCTGGTCGTAAATATCCAAAAGGTTTAGGTCAAATCCATTTTTGGTTATTTTTTATTGGTGTAAACATTACTTTTTTTCCAATGCATTTTTTTGGACTAGCTGGAATGCCAAGAAGAATTCTGAATATTTTAGAGATAATGGAAAACACGTGAAAGATTCTAAATCGCGAATGGAGTTGTCATTGAATAAAATACTTAAATGAATGGAAAGGTATTGCATAAAAAACGAAAGTCTTGATGATAAATTTTTTTTATAACAATAGGTAAAAGAGGAAAACAGTACCAAATATTTTTTGTGCTAAAACGATAGAAATTAAATTTAAAGATTTGGGGATAATCTTGTTGTAAAAAAAGGAAGAAAAAAATCATAGTTTAGTTGATTTTTAATTTCGTATCATTTTTGAAAATGATTTTCAAAGTAATAAAAACATTCATATAAATTTAAAATTATTAAAATTAAGATAAAAAATGGAAATTTATTTTAAGAAAAAATACGATATAAAAAAATAAACCTGAAAAACGTAAAAAAAATCATACGAAATTACCTTCTTGAATTTCCCAATCATTACTAAAAAAACAACAACAACAACAACATCCGGTTCTAAATTTAAGGCCATTCCTTTAATATTTCCATGATTAAATTCAACCTTTTCACCAAGAATTGAAGAAATGCGTCAATCTATTCGAATTATTTCACAAATATTAAATAAAATTCCACAAGGTCCTATTAAACTAGATGAAAAAACAAATAAATCCTAATCGAATTCAGATAACAAATTCAATGGAATCCTTAATTCATCATTTTAAATATTATTCAGAAAATATTAGTGTAAATAGTGGTGAAACCTATACAGTTTTATTTCTATAACTTGTTGAATCTTTTCGTTGTTCTGTAGTTAAATTTAGAATTTGTTCATTTTTTTGAATAAATCCTTCTAAATTTATATATATTCCATTTTTTCAAAAAAAGTTAACTGGTAAAACTAAAGTGGTCTTGGTAATTGGTTTGTTCCTTTATTAATTGGTGCACCTGATTTGGCTTTTCCCCGTATGAATAATATAATTTTTTGGTTATTACCTCCAGCCTTATTATT
>MIQA02007366.1:17366-28239 GCA_001887855.2 Sclerospora graminicola | reverse complement strand
ATATTTCTACATTAGTTCATTTTTATTCTTCAAAAGTGTTGGATGGCACCGGTTTAAACAGTATCTTCAATAACAGGAAGTTTACCAATCATTGAGTATGATATCCAAAAGATCAAGGAAATCTAAGAGATTAAAGAACAAGAAAAAAGAAAAAAGATCAAGAAGATCTAAAGAGAAAAGAGATTGAAAATAGAAGTCGAAATCGTTCATTTTTTGATTGGTAATAAAATTAACATTTTGATATTTTTTTTGGGGGGCGCTGATAGCTGGACCACACCCTTTTGATAAATGGACCACACCCCCAGAATTGACCAATCAGCGCCTTTATATAATTAGTAATATCTTCCAATCACATCCTTAGAAGGAATATGGTGCAATATTCACCACCAGAGTGGAGTCATACGGGGCGCAAAGTCTTCGGAATCTATCTCGATTAAAAGTGGTGTCTTGGTGACAAAAATACATTTGCCTAAATCCGATGATCGCAATGATACCGCTGTTGGGCGAATGGAGACTGTATGTGACTTAGCACTGGTCCATCAATCCACTTCTCGCGTCCACGCGGCGCTCCAACTCGACGTATAAGGCGCGCTCTTTCTCTACGATTTATGCAGCACTCATGGCTGCTATGTGAATAAAAGCGTACACCCGCTGCATAATTTGTGCACATTGATGTTGTGGTCGTGCTTGGGGAATCGACGAGAATGCAATATGCGGTCCAGTCGAGCTCTTGCCAGCCGAATATGAATCTCTAATTATAGCCAAATCTAGTGATAAAATGGATCGAAAACGAGCAGATTAAGGCTTCAATTGCACACTGTTGAATAGAAAAAATCTTTTAAGGCAGAACTTCTATCTGGAAGGGGGATTATTTTTTACTGTCACTACGTTGTCGTAGAAAAAAAATATCAATAGATAGACTACATGACATTTGAATTAGTTAGTACTAGTGGCAGTGTAGTCCGGACGCGTCCGTTGCTTCTGATTGGTCAGATCTGGGATGTGGTTCATTTATCAAAAGGGTGTGGTCCAGCTATCAGCGCCCTTTTTTTACCAAGCTGGGCAGGCGAAAAACCCCAAAATTCTGTTCGCAGCACACATACTTGCCATTTTAGTTATATTTGAAATAAGCTCCTGTAATGTGTACTATATCCCATAATAAAACTTTTTTTTATGGGTTACGTTATCACGTTATCATCGTGTAGCAGAGATCACCGACGAACTATAACGCATTGATGGTTCCGGAGTCAATGTCGACGATATTGCGATGAGCCTTCTTGGAGGCAACATCTTTTCGATGATCGCATATCCGTCATCACTTGCCAACAATGATGTTCAGCTGAGATTGATCCGCCTCCTGTATCCTTGGACTTGTTGGAGACAGCTAGCTCTTTCGCTGCAGCAAGGGCTTCATGCTCAGTCAACAGTACCGGTGACGACGACGATGGTGTAGCAGCAGCAACAACCTCTCTCGGTTCGATGATTTTAAAGCAGTCCATGAGCTCTTCCTGCTGCTTGATAAGACAGTCGCAGTTCCAAAATCCTTCGCGTCCAGCCCTAGACCCGTACTTAAAGAATACGAGACCCGGTGATGAAGTCGGGTGAGCTTCTTCTTCTTTAATTGGAGGTTTGTTGACTCGAGAAGGATGAGCATTAATTATTGTCACCTCAGCAGGAGTGAGAGGAAAACCGAAACCTCGCTCCTCATCCACAAATGCTGAGACCATAACACCAGAGCCATCTCCCTTCTTGTGCTTCCTAATCTCTCCGTCCACCTGCCACTCCTTCTTAGGAAAGCTGGAGCTTTTATAACAAGACTCGTCCTGTCCTATGTGATAGAGAGCGAGGTCGCACTTGCAGACGGCTGGATCGTGCTGGTATTTGCAGTTCGCTTTGACGATTTGAGCATACCGATAAAATTCCTTGTGCAGCTCTCCTCCCAAGGGGCCGCAATGTTTCCGCACCCCATCGTACAATGATGACTCTATCTGGTCGACGTGAACCTGTCCCTGACCATTCTCTCTGGTGATCCGCACTGGTTGCCGCAAAGCGAGCTCTTTGCGTTGTTCTAAATACCTGTCTCTATGCTGGACAACGTCCGGTCGGTTATGCCCGTCCGTATAGTAGCAGTGTTTGGCGTCGGCATATTTACAACCAGCCTGTAGCATCCAGCTATGAGCCGTAGACGTCGAAATGCCCTTGGTAACATCAATGCCTCGCTTCTTCAGTAGTTCAGTGATGTGATCGCTTGATTCCTTCTCCTCTTCGAGAAATCTTTATAGCGTTAATCATGCCAGGGAATAAGGCGGTAATAGCGGTTCTCTGCCATCTACCTCGGCCATCCTCAAAGAAGCCAGCGTGCTTCAGGAACGTGTTGTACCACGCAAGAAGCAGTGTCACAGACACCTTTCCAGAGCATTTCTTTGAATAACACTTCCTTCCACCTCCGTTGGCGCGATAGGCTCTATCGATGAGCATTGAATCTGCGTCTCTTCGTGTTCTGCCCAATATTTATAAACTACATCAGCGGCCAGAGTTTGCATTCTTCTTACAGAGCGACGCTGGAGCTCAGCAGCTCGCCGTAACGCTAGAGCCGCTCTACCAGCCTCAGCTGGACTGACAGGCGCCGCACCTTCCGCCGTAAGACGATTCATGGTCGCTTCTATTTTAGCCTCGAACTCTAGTGCTCGTTGCTCATATCTGGTGGCACGCTCCTGCAGTAGCTGCGCAACAAGGGCCGCCTGGAGGGTCACTCGCTGGAGCGGGTTGGGACTTACACTAGAAGCACCCGGTGGCCGAGAGAGCTCATCCTTCTTCACGTCGTCGCCCCGACTTGGGGCGAAATTTGCCCCATATTTGAAGCTAAAGCGGCTGACATCTACTTCTTCCTCACCCTTGTGCTCAGTTAAAATAAGTTCGTAGGCCTTGCCTTCGATAGCCCGCTGCATCAATGCGGAAGCTTTGCTTCGTAACTCCAGCGCACGTGTCCACAGTAGCTCCGCTTTGAGTTTGAGATAGCGCAAATGGTCAGATTGGCCTCGGCTGAGCATCAACAAAGGGTTTTCACCAAATATCGCGTCCAGACGCAGCAAAACATGGCGTGGGATGTCCTCTAGCTTCTTGGCATCCTTTAGGTCAGGATGCGTTTGCCAATGGAGCAGAGTAAGCCGAGGCCAATTCGTTTCTCTTTTGACTCTTCTGTAGGCGGCCAGTTCAGTTGAATTTGGCTTAGTTGCAAACGTAGCAGCCTTCTTTCCAGTGGCGCGCGTGGGCGGAGGAATGGCATCAGCATCAGCAGAGGTTCTTGTACGATCATCTTGATCGTCTGGTGGAGGATGGACGCTCGCAATAGAAGGGCCAGCTGACAGACGGATTGGACGGTTAAACGACTCAAGGAACGCTTCCATACCAAGCGCGGCCTCATTTTCTGAAGGATAGTAGGTACTGGTTCTCCGCTCACCCTTTGATCGCTGCCTGGTATAATAGGTCACCTCACACCTCCATCGGTTCCCGACACGCGCCAGCCGCGGATTCCGAAGCCTCCCATCCTTGAGGACTGGCGTTGAAGCCCACCAATACGCCATACACAGCCCTCTCGAATGGCGCGGCGATAACGAGCGATGGTCGATACAAGTAGTATGGGAAGACGAGGCAAACAGTGTTGTGGTCTCGACGCTCGGAGTGATTGGCGATTGCTCACGGCTGGAAGAAGTTTTTTTTCCGCGAAAAAAAGTGAAGTAAGAACAGATTGCGGTCTTTCGAATGGCAGAGAAAATGCCTTTTCACTGAATGAGGTCAATTTACAAGTGTTCTTCACATAACTGATAGGCCCAATTCACATTGACCGAGATGAAAATTACACTAGAGCTCATTTTCAGCCTCAAGAACAAGGCAAAACAACGCTATGTGCCAAATTTCAGGTCTATACTCGTAGAATTGACGTGAGCATTTTCGTTGGACTCCCGACCGGAACTTCCAGCCGGCCCAGCTCGTAATTGAAACATTAATCTCTAACATTCTTCATAAAATTATATTGAATTTAAAAATTAAATTAATTATATAATTTTAAATTTAATAAATTAAAAATTTATAGTTTTATTAATAAAAATTATTGATATTGTGAGGAATCGAACCCACTACCTCTGACATACCAAGTCGATGCTTATCCACTGCACTATTTGAACCCCCAGTTAAGCATACACTGTTGGATCAGTGAATACAGCTACCATTTGTTCAGTGTGAGGATCGAACCCATTACCTCTGACTTACCAAGTCGATGCTTATCCACTGTACTATTTTGGTAAGTCAGAGGTAGTGGGTTCGATCCTCACACTTAACCAATCAACTGCTTATCCACTGCACTATTTTGGTAAAGTCAGAGGTAGTGGGTTCGATCCTCACACTGAACCAACCAAAATAGTGCAGTGGATAAGCAAATAGTGCAGTGGATAAGCATCGACTTGGTAAGTCAGAGGTAGTGGGTTTGATCCTCACACTGAGCAAATTTAGGAAAGGGCCCTTTCCTAAATTTAATCAATAATTCTTGCATTTATAACTACAGACAACTCCCTCAAATTGAGACATCACTAAAAACACATAACCCTTTAAAAACGTTTTTTATGTGTGTTACCAAATTTACGAAATTTCGAAAAAGGCGCGCAAGCAAATACCAATGCAGTACGCACTCTTTGAATTTCGAAAAAAACGCGCAAGTAAATATCAATGCAGTACACACGCCTTACCAACCAGCAAAAGCAACATCTTCGAGCCCAATATATTGCGCACCCTGATATGAGTCAGCACCAGCTCGCTGAGTGGACGCTTATCACGTTCAAGCTCTCAATTCCACCCTCCAGGATGGCGATCTACCGTGTGCTCAAAGCACCACAAAGTGTCAGCTTGCATCCGTTGCACAAGTCAAACCGACGAGTTGTGTCGCCGCATCTCGATGAAGAGTTGCTAGGGTGGGTTCGCGAGTGTGAGAAATGGAAGCTTCCAATCGTCACAGGTGCAACGATATGCGAGAAAGCACACGCGATTAGAGAGCGACTTATTGCTGAAGCGGCTCCGTCATCACTTGATGGTCTGTCGGCTTTGAAGTTTTCAAACGGCTGGCTGAGTCGCTTTCAGAAGCGCTACGCGCTATCTTCCAACATCACGTACGGAGAAGCTGCCTCAGTCAAGTTTTCAGATGTAGAACAAGGCCGGCGGGACCTCCGACGTATCACAAGTGGCTATGCGCGTTGCGATGTGTTTAACATGGACGAAACGGCGTACTTCTACTGCACAGCACCAAGTCGATCCATCTCGGCAGCGTGCTTCTCTGGGCGCACAAGCATTAAAAAGCGCATGACGGTGGCCGTTGCTTGCAACGCAGATGGATCGCTCAAGCTTCCGCTTCTCTTCGTTGGAGCGAGCCGTCAGCCACGGTGTTTCCGAGGGAAGAGCGCATCAGACCTTGGCGTCAACTACAGCAGCACTGCAAAAGGCTGGATGACAACCGAGCTTTTCCAGCTCTAGGCCGCACGTCTTAATGATAGGATGCACCCGGAAAATCGGCACGTGCTTTTGCTTCTTGACAACGTTTCGTCTCATCGGCTCGACGCTTCACTTTCTAACGTGAAAGTTCACACGCTTCCACCTAACACGACGTCCTTTCTGCAACCACAGGACGCTGGCATTATCCGTCAGTTCAAGCTAAAGATCAGCAAGCTCCAGAACCGCCGCTTCGTCGAGCGCTTTGATGCCTTGCTACAGCGTGCTGATGATCTCGACAGAAATACCATTCAGAAAGAAATCGAGTTGTTACGCCAAGTCGACGCTCTAGAAGCAATGCGCTGGGCTCAAGACGCCTGGGAGTTGGTGTCAAAATCCACTGTTGCTAACTGTTAGCGTCACACAGGGATCTTAGATGACGATGTGTACGAGCTGGTGGAAAAAATGGATGGGCTCTGTCTTAATTACTCAGTCTAAAGTGCGAAGAAATCCCATAAATCCCCATCGACTCTTTACACAGCGGTAAGACTGGTATAGAAAGATAAACATATCCAACGGAATAAATTCGAGTGAATCAAAGCGCTTTACCACTCAGTACTTTATCGAAAAAGATTGACTACTTCCACTTAAAGTCTATCGTCACTCCATCAACCCATTCTCCACCTTTGGATCCATTTCCGACCTCTGAGCTACCATTGTGGCTTGGAATTGGAAATGTGTCTTCAGAAAGCTCTGCCTTTAGATCCACTTCCGCCATTTGAGCTCCTTCCACTGCCTTTGCCCATTATCCTCATTTTTTGATTCACTCCAAAATGGAAAATTCAATTGTGGCTTGGAATTGGAAATGTATCTATAGAAACTGTCTTACGCCGTGTTTGAGAAGTAAATGTTGTACCCTTTAAAATAAAAGCAAAACAATGTTTCCTAACGGCATGTTGTCTTTCTTCACGACAGTTAGAGCTATCATGACTGCGATGGGGGGCGAGGCTTACTAACAAAATACATCGTCGGTGCTAAACAATTCTTGCTGTTGCATGCCAAGTTGAATATTAGATGGAGCGGTGAAACAGTATAAGGCCCCATTCCTTGAGTGAAGGATCAGCATTACGACATGGGATTCAAGTAATTCAAATGATACAGTCCTAAATGCTGATAAAATCCGGTGACTAATTGCGAGCAAAATCTCTTGACCGCTCTTCGAAAGACATGGTGATATATTGGCGAGCCTCGTGCAATTTGGAACTGTGTTTTCCTTCGTCGTTGAATTTTTATTCATCATACCATTGACGCTGTCGACTCTGAGGAACTTTGGTCTGGATGGAGAAGCCTGGCTCGAAAAGTGCTGCTGTTGCAATGCCTGTTTGAGTGTCGCGATCTCGTTTCGCAGAGTTGCCACTAATTCGTTTTGGGTGTCGATGCTTTTCGAACCGTGGTTTTGATGCTCTTGGCTCGATTCGCATACTTCAATGTGTTCAACGTTTCCTCGATACTTGAAATCGCAAGACCAACGTTGGCAATCATCACCGTTCGAAAATTTCCTCCCAGTAAGTCCTTCAAACGTCTCGTGAGTTTACTGTCTCTGTATGGCACGAGCGATCGTCCAGCTACGGTTCCCTTCTTGCCGTGAACATTCATACAATTCCCCAGCGCAAGCAGTGACCGATTAATAGTTGCACCTTCTTAAAGTCTCTGGCCACGATTTTGCGTCACTGCTGCTCGCTCACTACCCGCAAGATCAACTAACGACAGCTTGCCAATTCTCACTTCCACGTTATTCAGCAGGTCTTCATCACATCGAGTTCCGGCGTCATGAACAAGTCGATCTTTTTCGCCAGATGTCGGTTTTCTTTGCTTCTTTACATATACCTGTAGCACGGCGTGTGATCTCGAAGAGACAGAGTTAGCTGCTGTGCTCTCCTGGGACCGATATCGATTCCCTTTCCATAGCAGCTTCATCACATCCCGAGCATTTGTTGCTTCTACTTACGAAAGTCCGGCGACAATCATCCGCGCACGGGATCTCCAGAAACTCGGACGACAGCATGGACGGCGACGAGGAACAGGATGAACTCGCAGACAGCAGATCTCTAATATTCTCATTGTAAATTCAAGAAACGAGACTATTACTCGATATTTCACACCCAAACCAGGATCTGCATGCGTCCGTTCAATACTTTGGAACAGATCGTCGAGCGTCCTTGCCATGATACCCGGTTCATCGCGAGTCCCAAGCATTGTATAGGTTTTGCCAGCAGCAGTACAATCATAAACAAATACTGTCGCATTAAACCCATTGAGCACGCCATGGACTAAAAATTTATGTCGTATGCTCATAAACCGTTTGCTGTCCATCCCGTGGAGTGAACACGTGATCCGTATAGCGTTTTTCGTGGCTTCGTGGACCATTGCCACTGCTAGAAAGTGAAGCAAGCCGTCGTTTCCCACGTGAATTGCGTCGCAATGACTCGGTACTACGCACAAGCACCACGACTTCGTGATTACCCAATGATTTGACAATCTCCCGTCGATCGCGATCATGGCTCAAAGGTGGAAGTAAACGCACAGTCACAAGGATATTTGCTTGACCTGTCCACATTTTTTGCTTGTACATGTCACTCAAATGGACAGTCTTTCGTGCTGCCACCTTGCTCCATTTTTTTTGGGTTGAGCCTCTTGAAGTGGCGATATGTGAACAAACCTTTTCTGCTACTTTTCTCTTCAAAATATCAAGATCCTGTTTGGCATTGTCCCAGCAGCGACTATCGAGCTATAACACATTAGTATTGATATCTGTTAAGGCATATGAGTACGAGTACAAAACAAACAAGATTATAAAACCATACACGAATACTCCACCTGGTGAAAAGGCGAGAAACGTATCGTGACTTACAGACCAATACTTTAACGGTGACATCACTTCTGAATATACCATTTTATTGGCTATTACAGTACCTTTATCTGTTTTAGTCCCTTTGAGACTGAATCAAAATCAGATATTTTTTTTACGTATCAATTTGAGGGAGTTTGTATATTTCAAATTGAATTAATAGCAGTTTATTTAATTGTAATTGGAGTTTTTTATTTGACAGTTTAACAATGATAATGCTTGTTGTTGTAACAAGTATTTCTACATTAGTTCATTTTTATTCTTCAAAAGTGTTGGATGGCACCGGTTTAAACAGTATCTTCAATAACAGGAAGTTTACGAATCATTGAGTATGATATCCAAAAGATCAAGGAAATCTAAGAGATTAAAGAACAAGAAAAAAGAAAAAAGATCAAGAAGATCTAAAGAGAAAAGAGATTGAAAATAGAAGTCGAAATCGTTCATTTTTTGATTGGTAATAAAATTAACATTTTGATATTTTTTTTGGGGGGCGCTGATAGCTGGACCACACCCTTTTGATAAATGGACCACACCCCCAGAATTGACCAATCAGCGCCTTTATATAATTAGTAATATCTTCCAATCACATCCTTAGAAGGAATATGGTGCAATATTCACCACCAGAGTGGAGTCATACGGGGCGCAAAGTCTTCGGAATCTATCTCGATTAAAAGTGGTGTCTTGGTGACAAAAATACATTTGCCTAAATCCGATGATCGCAATGATACCGCTGTTGGGCGAATGGAGACTGTATGTGACTTAGCACTGGTCCATCAATCCACTTCTCGCGTCCACGCGGCGCTCCAACTCGACGTATAAGGCGCGCTCTTTCTCTACGATTTATGCAGCACTCATGGCTGCTATGTGAATAAAAGCGTACACCCGCTGCATAATTTGTGCACATTGATGTTGTGGTCGTGCTTGGGGAATCGACGAGAATGCAATATGCGGTCCAGTCGAGCTCTTGCCAGCCGAATATGAATCTCTAATTATAGCCAAATCTAGTGATAAAATGGATCGAAAACGAGCAGATTAAGGCTTCAATTGCACACTGTTGAATAGAAAAAATCTTTTAAGGCAGAACTTCTATCTGGAAGGGGGATTATTTTTTACTGTCACTACGTTGTCGTAGAAAAAAAATATCAATAGATAGACTACATGACATTTGAATTAGTTAGTACTAGTGGCAGTGTAGTCCGACGCCGTCCGTTGCTTCTGATTGGTCAGATCTGGGGATGTGGTCCATTTTATCAAAAGGGTGTGGTCCAGCTATCAGCGCCCTTTTCTTACAAGCTGGGCAGGCGAAAAACCCAAAATTCTGTTCGCAGCACAATACTTGCCATTTTAGTTATATTTGAAATAAGCTCCTGTAATGTGTACTATATCCCATAATAAAACTTTTTTTTATGGGTTACGTTATCACGTTATCATCGTGTAGCAGAGATCACCGACGAACTATAACGCATTGATGGTTCCGGAGTCAATGTCGACGATATTGCGATGAGCCTTCTTGGAGGCAACATCTTTTCGATGATCGCATATCCGTCATCACTTGCCAACAATGATGTTCAGCTGAGATTGATCCGCCTCCTGTATCCTTGGACTTGTTGGAGACAGCTAGCTCTTTCGCTGCAGCAAGGGCTTCATGCTCAGTTCAACAGTAGCCGGTGACGACGACGATCGGTGTAGCAGCGCAACACCTCTCTTCGTTCGATTGAATTTTAAAGCAGTCCATGAGCTCTTCCTGCCTGCTTGAATAAGACAGTCGCAGTTTCCAAAATCCTTCGCGTCAGCCTAGACCGTACTTAAAGAAACGAGACCCGGCGATGAAGTCGGGTGAGCTTCTTCTTCTTTAATTGGAGGTTTGTTGACTCGAGAAGGATGAGCATTAAACATTTCCACCTCAGCAGGAGTGAGAGGAAAACCGAAACCTCGCTCCTCATCCACAAATTCTGAGACCATAATACCAGAGCCATCTCCCTTCTTGTGCTTCCTAATCTCTCCGTCCACCTGCCACTCCTTCTTGGGAAAGCTGTAGCTTTTATAACAAGACTCGTCCTGTCCTATGTGATAGAGAGCGAGGTCGCACTTGCAGACGGCTGGATCGTGCTGATATTTGCAGTTCGCTTTGGCGATTTGACCATACCGATTAAGTTCCTTGTGCAGCTCTCCTCCCAAGGGGCCGCAATGTTTCCGCACCCCATCGTACAATGATGACTCTATCTGGTCGACGTGAACCTGTCCCTGACCATTCTCTCTGGTGATCCACACTGGTTGCCGCAAAGTGAGCTCCTTGCGTTGTTCTAAATACCTGTCTCTATACTGGACAACATCCGGTCGGTTATGCCCGTCCGTATAGTAGCATTGTTTGGCGTCGGCATATTTACAACCAGCCTGTAGCATCCAGCTATGAGCCGTAGACGTCGAAATGCCCTTGGTAACATCAATGCCTCGCTTCTTCAGTAGTTCAGTGATGTGAACTCTTGATTC
>MIQA02007366.1:0-17346 GCA_001887855.2 Sclerospora graminicola | reverse complement strand
CCTGCCAGGGAAGTAATTTTTTTCTTTAGCGTCGACCTCGTACTCCCACCAATACGAGTAGACATACACATCCTTCAATCTTACAGCAACATTGGGGGCGATATGCCATTCCCAATCACGGACATAAAATCCTCAACACTTTTTTACCGGTCTTGGTTTTTCGTCCACTAGGGACTCGCAATAATATCCAGGGTCACCAAAATATCCGACCACGCACACCGTTGTGGTGTAGTCGATCCCGGAATTATTCCCGAGGTTTGAACACCCACGGGGGCCCAGATGACTGACTCCATCCATGTCGTGATCCGGGACAGCATTTGCTGACCCGACCGGTCACTACCATAACCTTGAGAATGGCGACTAGGATGATCCCTCTCTTGAAAGCTTACCTTGTGTACCCTTCAGCACCGGCAATTACGCTCTTTTGGTGGACTCTTGGACGAAAAGTTAAGTTACCCGGTAGGGCAGCGAGACGATGGTTGGGACTAGGGTTGATCCTGGGCGGAAATCTTCACCGGAGAGCCGACAGGCGTTATACTTGATTTCATTATACCGCAAATATTGGGCCGGGATTACTCAATCGGCCGGCACAACCAAAGAAACCGGAGCTACTCCAATATTATGTGAGCGAGCGTGAACTCCAAATATGATCCCACACTCAGCCAAAACTTCACCTTCCCTTCCAATACTTTCATAACGTGTTCCAAACACGGGTGACTTGAGGAAGTGTACGAATTCCAATGACTCCCGGTCAGGGGACTTCCGATGGGTCTTCTGTGACTTACCCTGGACAAACCAACAACTATAGGGGACCTTGCTAACTCTTTTTTACGAACACGTAGCGACTTGTGTCTTAGGGAGAGCAATGTATACTGATTTTATCCCTAAATCCAATATGAGTTTTTGATATACCCTACACAAAATATTGTGACCCGCCTGTACATTTTATATCATCCACCTGGTCGTCCGTGTATCTCACACCAAATATGGTGGTCGGCTTATTATCTTCAATATCTTCATCTTGGCTGCCTGATTGTCTAATAATGACTTTCACAGGCTACTAAGGTGATCTAGCCTTGCCAACATCACCTGAGCGTCCCGCACGACGCTTGATCATCTGCACTTACCGCTGTCACCTCCATAGGGCGACGATCCACGCTGGCCGATTCCGAGCAGCATCGCTGACCTGACCCAGCACTGCTGACCTAACCCGCTACATTCCGTGCCGGCCCACATATCTCTCCGACCCAGAACCTGCCCTGCACCCCTTCCACATCCTTATGGACCGGCCGCTGTCCTTCCACCTATCAGCCGCGGTTATCTTCAAGACATTTCAAGTTGACTCAGGGCAGCTACCCCGGCTGGCAGTTTTTTTCAATCAGATGGTGGGTCTATCATTCATCAGCCAGTTAATTAATACTGGAGCCACTTCACCACACATGCGCACCTCACTCTCCCACGATACAGGCATCGCCTTGAAGAGAAACACAGAGAAAACATTGTCGTCAAAACTGTTGTCCAGTACGATATTAAGACCGCTCATGGCGTCTTCGTACTTGAGAATGAACTCCATAATGTCACCACTCTTGTGGTAGCGAAAGGTTCATATACCGTAGGGGTCACCGTTAGACTTGGTGCCCTTGTGTCGGTTCTTTGTGTATGGAAATCACTTTTTGGTATAAAAAAGCTTTTTCTTTCGTAGACTACAAATCCATTCATGTAAATGGTGATGCTTTGACCATGCTCGGTCTTTTTCCCGAGAGCAGTCGATTTCGACAAATTCTGATTTGGCGCATTACATGGAAACGATTTGATCACTTGATTTTGTTCTTTATCTTTTCCAACTCGACAATTCTCGCATTGTCTAATTACAGTTAAGTGGATAAACGTGGAAATTGGGATAGTTCTCAATCGACTCGAGATGATATTATGAACAATGCCGATAGTTTATTTACGGTATTATTCGCTATTGAATGTACCATGAAGATCATTGCCATGGGATTAATTGGTGAACAAGGCGCGTACTTGATGGACCCATGCAATTGGATGGACTTTATTGTAGTCTTTATTGGGTAAGTTATGGCTGATGTTTGTCCTTCTTTTCATCGGTGCTTCTAATATTTCGCCTATTGCGACCACTACGCAGCTTAAATGCTGTCACTGGTATGAAACATAGCTGAATTAAAACGTGTTTTGTACTTCGGTCCTTTAAATGAACTGATTTGATGCTGCTGGTATGAAGAAACTCGTGACGGCACTGCTGAATACCATTCCAGAATCACTTACGTTGTAGCGTTCCTCTTCTTTTTATTTTTCCTTTATGGAGTAATTGGAATCCAGCTATGATGTGGTGTGCTACATGCTCGTTGTCGGCTCACTCCATATCCACTCGTGTTTGTTCCCACTCCCAAGCTCACCGACTTTGGCGTGTACCAAGCGGCTGTGCTATTAAATCACTCGTATTTTCCTCGTGTTGATGAGCACAACGAGCAGATTCCACTAGTGAATGGCACATGGTCGCATGATGTTTCGCCGTGGAAAACCCCACTAGTTTGCGTTTGGCCCGTTGCTGAGGAATCTCCGGTTCCAACATGCTCTCTTAGCGACAATAGTTCTCGTCATTTTCCAGACGGACAGGTATGGTGATGGTTAAAAGTTTTGGTGATGATTTAAAGGTTTCCTAACTTTCGTTGCCTTGATATATGTTTTTAATACATTTAAACTGTAGACTTGTGGATCTAAATATGATGCCTATGCACTCCGGTCCATTGATCGTTTGTCGTGTTCTTGACAGCTCCACGTACAGTGCTGAGTTGAAATGGGGTTTGTTGAATTTTGTCAATATTGGCTCCGCATCGTTAACCATCTTCCAATGCATTACCCGCGAAGCATGGTAAGGGGTATGTAAACGTTCTCCAATTCATATCACAGTATGATTCACTAATGCTTTTGTAACGCTGTCAATTGCAGGAATAATATTATGTACATGTTGCATGGTGCAGGATACAGTGTCGTTGCCGTTGGCTATTTCGTTTCGTCCATCGTATTTGGCTCCTTCTTTATGCTGAACCTGACATTGGCGGTCATTTGGGATAACGTTTTGGAAGCTTCTATTCTGTAAACAGAGGAGCAAAAGGCATCGAAGAAAACGAAAGCCTTTGCGCTTACATTGCAAGCAGAAAAAGCTGACCGTCGTCAGGTTTTGCCTTCATGTGTCCAGCTTCTTTTCGGTGTCATTGTAAACGCTTGTCCTGGTCCCTTCAGTCGACTAGGCGGTTTGTTCAGCCGTGGTCTTCCTCTGTGTGTTCTTCCTCTGTGTAGTCTTCCTCCCGATCTACACCAACGGTAGGGCGACACTCTCCACTCACGGAATATCCTTCACCCGTATCGAGACCACTGTCTTCGGCCTCTGCGACCTTTGTTTTCTGGAGCACTTTTACTATCACGACTTGCGCTGCTTCATACACTAATTCGTCACGGACGCTGCTCTGTCTCTTGTTATCATCCACGCTTGTCGCTTCTTCGGGTTTGTTCGAAGAGCTTGAAGTGTTACTGATTGAGCTTGTGTGGACATCAGGTGTATTCGTGTGGCGCTGGTGACTATATCGAATTTAGCATCTCGTTACTTTAACATTCTTAATCTATAACTTCTCATATGGATTTTGTACCGTCTGTGTCAAATCCATCAGAATAAGTGACCCACTAACTCTTAAACAATCGGCCATAAATTCCACTGATTATTGCTTACTGTGCTACTGGCCATATTTGGCGTTCGGGACTAAACAAGAAAGTGGCAATAAGATCTCTGCAATTGAGTCTTGAAAATTTATGAGGTTGAAATTCTGATATCTCGATTAAAATCTACTTCTGCCAGCGCATTCAATTTTAGGTTTTAGTTCAAACCAGATTAAAACCTAGTGTATTTAAATGCTTGTCAGCCCTGGTTTCGACATGCGATTCATAAAAAGAACTTGAGGGAAAGTGTGTAACAAGGGCTAAGATATGGCACATTGTGTTAGTGTGTGCCTGTACGAGATCCCGATCACCCTTTAACGACATCTTGATAATCTAGCTATAATGTTCAAAGAACTGGCCTCTTGTGGTGCATGGACATGCTTTGATGAATTCAATCGCATTGATATCGAATTCTTGTTGGTCGTTGGACAGCAATTCGTGACGTTAAAGCTTGGGATTTTTCATGCACCGTAGTCATTCCCCGAAACAGCGTATTTTTTGCGAATCCGTGAAAGGGATCGGATTTTAGGTCAAACATACGGACCCCAATCGAGCTTTGGTGTAGCTCTGATCGGTTGTGAAAGGATGTGGGTTCTGTTCGAACGTAGTCTATTTAGTTATATTAACTATTGGCAACAATAAATTGTCTTAATGAGTTCTGGAGACCGTACTCTGAACTTTCATCGTCCTGTAGAGGAGTTGTTAACTCTCGTAGATCACTCGGTCGGTCGTGCATTTTGCCGTGTATATTTTCCAGACATATCGGAAGCTTGATTCCTCGCAACCGCGTCGTCGGTCTGGATTTTTCAAACTCAATTACCGCTTGTATCTGCGCTATTGTTTTCGCCCATAGTAGCCCTAGGTGTTCGTGAGCCTTCCTGTGGATTCATTTAAACACGTCAACGTTCCTAAGTTGCCATAACCAGATAGAGCCAATTGAACACGATGCCCACCATAGTCGTGCGATCTCCTCGCTGCACGCCCGTGCTTGGTGACCACACCGAATTCGTAATCTCTCTATAATGATCGTGGTGCTTGACGTGTCGCAAACTGCCTTTGTAGCTGCTGGGGTTTTGTTCGATCTACCCTCCAGCCGTTCCATTAACTTAAAATTCGCGTTCAAAATTTCTGGGCTCGCGTACACCCGCACACAAAATGTGTGGCCCCTTTCCGAGGTGCTTTGCAATGTGGATCCATTGTGCACCCTCCTTGTGATGAATATCCATCGTAATAACTGTTCAATTGGAACGTAGCCATCCTGTAAACACTCCCCCTTTGATAATCAGACAACAAATGATCGTGTTTCCAAAGATCGCTTGGCGACTGCTCCTGAATGAATCCATTCCAGGTATCGTTGGATATTTTCTGTTCCCATCGAGCTTCAATCCGCTGTAGTGGTCGTGAGAGTAATCTATAGTAGAATCCACGAAAAGACCCCTGAAGCCAATGTTTGATGGAGTGGAGTTTAACTCCTTTCGCTCCTTCCTATAGTATCCCATGGATACGTGGATGCGACTCAAGAACCAACTCTTGTAGCAATGCCTTGTCGGATCCTTTAGTACTAGCTTGCCCTCGATACACCATCGAAATACAGTCCCAATAGATCACAGTGATGATCCTTTCAGTCCATTGATGACGTTGCCATGGCCTCGCCCTACTCCCCTGGCCTGGTGTCATTAAGATTCCCACCCCCTGCTTTGTGTGGCGTAATACTCCAATAAGCCAAGCGATGGTCTGGGTAATTGTATTGCCTAATTCTTTCCCATGCGTCCGTGATGCCCTCTGCTTCTTCTCTGGTAATGACATGTGTCTCCTGAATGACAATGCAGTCAGCTCGAAAATCGAGTGGTTTACACCTCCACGCCTGTAACCACTGCATTTGGGACTGCATCTTGAACCCTCGCACATTATGGGTACTGATACACTGACCATACCGGTTGTGGTTCTCCTGGTGTCTCATCTGGTCTGTGTCTCTGCTACTTTCTGTTGAGTATACGCATCCATATAGTTGATTAACCGCTGGACTTCTTGCTGGTAAGGTGACGACTTTACAGCCCTTAGTAGAGCAAGAGAGGATCTTCCTCTGATGCCCCGTCAGACGATCCGTTTGGACATTTGCTTTGATCTACATAACTTACAGTAGAAGACACATTAGTGACTGCTTTGTTGATAAAATCTGCCATGTTCTGTTACGCTGTGACATCATCGTGCTCCAATCGACGTGCTAATTTCCTCAACGTCGGGTTTTGCTGTTGAGACTTTCTCGAATCAATACAGTTTTGTTACCATGGACTCGCGTGGTATGGCCTCCTCCCCGATTAGCGCAGATATGAGAATACTATGTATGTTGGCACAGATCACAGTATTCGCAATTTTTTTCTTCCGATGTGGCGCACATAACTTCCATAAAGAGTTGTTCTCATACTTGTGTTCTTGCATGCATTTCCATTTATGTCGGCTTATGCGAATGGCGAATTCTTTTTGTGGACCTCCTGTCACTACCTTCACTGTAGATTCCAAGCCGCTAGCATAGACGTCAACTCCTTCCCATATCAGCCGTCCTGGCTTGTTGTTACTAAAAATTCTCAACATTCACAACGCCAGTTTCGAATTAGTTCACGCAGTACCTCTGCACTCAGACTTTCTAATATACAGTGTGGATGACTGAAGCTCTCAAGCAGCTGCATGGTTGCCGCACCCTCCTCTGTCGCCGCTTTTAACCAAATCCGTTCGTGGGCTCCATCCTGTGGAAATAAGGTGCCTTGGTGATGATTTCACAGTGATGTCATTGGTTTCCAGAGCCTCGCCCAGTCTGGCATAGTGTCGTCACATGGTTGTTGACCCGTATCAGTTGCTAGAAACTATTCAAATAATTCGCGCTGAACTGGCTCTACAATTTTGGGCTGATCTGTTCCGTCATGGTCATAAGCTCCTGCGAATGCCCGTTTCTTATGTGTCCTCTCTTTTTTTCCGCATCAAGGATAGCGGCCTTTTGTTCCGGTGGGGTTTGCGTACCCCCGTCTTTGTCCTTCCGCATATACTGCCCCCTTGAATGTAACGTTGGACGTGAGATACCTGACGTTGGGGCCGTCATCTCCTTGTTCCGTTGGTTCCCCTTGGGTTGAAACAACTTCCATTAATAAGGACCCCTTCGTGTGCTGATGCCAGTGAAGTAACACAATCTCCAAGACATCATATGTCTCTGCAAAATGGCGTCTGATTCTTGGATCTCGTAGATTAACCATTTAAAGTTCGGTTTGATTCTCAGGCGACAAGTACGTAACGGTATCTATTAAAAAGTGCAGCAGTGTATCCATACTTTTTTTGAATTCAGCAGGTGTTCTATCTGGTTGTGGACGAACTGTGATACCTTCTCTATCTCTTTCAAGCGCGTATGCCCAGGCATCGTCATAAACTGGTTTGTTGTGAGTCCGGAGTCAAGATCCATGGGCTCAGCACTCTGACCTTGTTGGTCCCCATGAGCCTTGAGGATGACATCTATTTCTGTCATGCATGGTTGAAAACCCAGGAGAGGTTTAGATACTACTACTTCCTGGCATGCACTTGTTTCTGGCTCTGCTCTCGAATCGGTCTTCTCGATGTTTGGTGTGTTCTCGACGTCGCCTCCTTTGTCCGATGTCCTCAACCATGAATGTATGCTTAGTAGTGGGCCGCTTTAAAAACACTATAGGCAATGTTGCAATGTTGCTATCGCGTCCATTCTTAATTTGTTCACTTCTTGAATACAATGCGCGATATGGAGTAGATACTCCCCGCAGGTTGCGAACTTCTTCCTTTGTGTCATCCGTGTTTCTGGTGCTTAATGGATGGTACCAACTTTCCCATTCGTCGTATCTTCGCTAACCACATAAATGTATCGTTGTAGCATTGTCCCTATACAGCCTAAAGTGCCGTTACTCCCCCACATCTTGCAACTTACCGTCTCGTGAAGTGCTGAAGGGCTGGTACCATAGTCCACTAGATATCTTTTAAACCCAATTTCAGACTTACGCGCGGAAATCTTATCATATCCCCGCCCGAGACTTCGTAAAGTTTGCTTGCGAATACCCGGGGGGGGGCATTAACTGAAAGTCCATCACCCCCCTGGCTACGCAACCTTGTTTTAGTCGTTTCGTCGCCACTTCAAGAATATTAGGGTTAGATTCCAATGACGAGTTGTATAATGCCTGAATTATCCCGTACGCCTGACAGTTCCCTGTTGGCGGCGTCTTTACTTTCTGGAGCCCATTGCAATTAGTGCCCCCAGCGTATACTCCTGTTTAGGAGCCCCTTCTCATCCGCCCAAGTAAAATACTGAATAGGCCTTTCGTTTTCGATGATCCCATTACCTAGCGTCGTTAGTGCATCTTTAACTTGAGCTTCAATACCCAGTAGATCTGCTATTGATCGGTTTCGTACGTGACTGGATTTTTTACTTCGACTTTTGAAATCCTTACCGGGTGCGGGGATGGCCGGAGTCTGGTACTGCCTCGGGTTGTGGTTCCGGCCTACCATTATTTTGCGAGACCTCGGGTTGCGGTTCGTGGGTCTTGTTAGTTTCGTTGGTCTCCTGAATGTGGGCATGTTCCTCCTGACCCGGGTTTGTAGCTTGGCTGCCTGATGACTCCCCTCCTGCGCCTTTCCCAGCCCCTTTCCTTTTGCGATTCACTGTGGTCCAGATATCGTTTTTCTCTCCATTGTCACTATCTTGGACGAGCGACTCCCTTTTGAGTGATTCTTTGCTCCATCGCGTCAATGACTATCTCCCAATCAAGGGGCGTAGCTGATAATGGACCACCTTGGTCTAATTCCTCGAGCCTGACTCCACCGGAATAATCGTTTGAAGAAAACCATGAAGTTTGATAATGCCAATATTGCGGGTGACATTACGGACAATATTAACACACCCAGGTTGAGATCCCATTACAGTTCCGTTGCCAGCAATTTGTCTGTCCTAAATTGGTTCTTCTACCCGCTCTTTTTCATGCATCTTAGTTAGACCGTGCACTTGTTGTGTTTGTGATATGGGACTACTATCCCACATAACGTCTAGCTATTTCCCTTGTTAAAATATAAATGCAAACTGTGTTCCGACTGTTGTAACTTATTGATTTCACTTTCGCGAGTATTTCCCATAATTTTCCACTCTCCATCCCCCGAGCCGTGGCCGCGGTTGATATATAAGCTCCTCTTGCTTTGAAAGGCCTACTTTATCGAAGATTCCCGCCGTAAGTCCATCACTAAACACCCTTCCACGCGTACCCGTATCGTCAAAACCAGTCTTTTGACAGCATTATTTGCCGCAGAAACTGGGGCAGTGCTCGCGATAAGATTGTTTCTTTCGCTAGTCCTTGAACGGTGATCCACTCCTCTGGAATACCATCCCTGATTTTTTTTGTTTCCTGCCCATTCGTGTTCGCACACCTTCCTCAGTTTAGCAGCAAAATCTTGCGAGTATACTGCTGGATTGAAAAGATATTGTTGAGTTGAGTTGTGTGGCGTCGGAGGAAGCTGCACCTTTCCTGTCACCTTATGCACCCATCTTTGCAACACACTATTTTCCTTTTCTGCAACTTCCACTTGACAACTTCCTATCATCCGTGACAAAACCATATCCAGTGGTTGGTTGTTCTTCCCTGCTAAAAAAATATGCATCTGTCGTTTTGTTCCAAGCAGACCAGTTCATGTTATGCGTTACCATTACCAGTTCGAACAAATCCAATAATCGTTATTGCTCCCCAGCCTTCAACTTCGGTCATTTCCGCCCCAAAAACTTACCCGTGTGTTTCTTTCCTTTTGACATGTAGGTTTAAACAGTTGGTGAATATCGTCCAACCTCGTTTGTAGTCGTGGACTCGTCTGCTCCGCTTCCGTTAGTGTCCGGACTAGAATCTGGGCAAGATCATCCGGAGTATTCATTTTTGGAGGTTCTTCCTCCTGAACTGACACTTGTTGATATTTGTTGAGACGTGTACCCGCCTCCCGTCTTGTGGCGTTGAAGGATCCACTTTTTCTGGTCCTTGGTCTGCTTCGGACTTGTCGGTAGTTACCTGCGCCTCCTCTCCTTCCATGTTCTCATCTACCTCTGTATCTTTGAGACTCGTGAACTATTTCATCGAGTTCTGGAGAGTACTCCCTCTCTTCGGCGTCACCCGTGCCAGTGACCTCTCCCGGTGGTTTATCGGGGGGATTTCTCTCCTCTCCAGGGTTGTTACCTGGGGGAGTCATTAGCCAAATCTTGCTTACGTTGACTAGTGCTTGGTAGTCCAGAACCCAGACCTACCTCGTGGGGTCTATGCGACAAATTCGGAACTCGTTGTGAAAGGGTGTGGTGCAAGATCGGACCAAA
The DNA here is from genome assembly GCA_001887855.2 of Sclerospora graminicola. NCBI lineage: Eukaryota > Oomycota > Peronosporomycetes > Peronosporales > Peronosporaceae > Sclerospora > Sclerospora graminicola. Next base: position 7,262 of record MIQA02007366.1, on the reverse strand, counting down.
GTAGATCTGCAAGGCACAATAATACACTATGTACTCTCACTTCGGACACCGTCAAAAATGCATTACCTGTCTCCAATTTATTTTTTATAGATATTAAATATCGCAAAACAAATTTGCACTGTCAAGCTCACATGGGGAAATGGATGACCATCGCCGAGAAGCGCAAGCTGATTAAGAAGAGTGAATTTGCCCCGAATATGAAGCACTCCGAGTTATCTGCATGGGCTGTACAGAAATTTAATCTCCGAACGGCACCCGCTCGCAATACTATATCAGCAATTTAAAAAAAGCAAATATGATCAGGAGCACTGCGTATGACAAATGGCAAATGACGCAAGCCGTTGAAGGTGGTCTCTCCAAAACTTGAGGATACACTCAGTACTTGGGTCAAATTTGTGGAGAGGAAAAAAGTAAAGCTAAGCCGCAAGATTCTAACCATAAAAGCAGAAGAAATTCAAGAGGATGTAGGTGGGGCAGCACATACATTGAAGTTATCTGTGGGATGGTTATCTGCTTTCATGCGTCGTCACAATTTACGTTTTCGAATCAAACGTGGAGAAGCGGGATCTGTTGATCAAAATGTGGTTCAAGAAGGCCGGCGTCAGCTTCTCGAGGTTATTGATTTATTTGACTACAAGAACGTAATCAACATGGACGAATGTGGATTGTGCTTCTCCAGGGTTCCCGCTGGCGACTATGGCAAACTCGGGCTCAAACCAGATAATACACGTATGACAATCACGTTTTGCACAAATGCTGATCGATCTGAATTGCTACCTCCGTTGTTCATCGGTCGTGCGGATCGCCCACGTTGTTTTGGCAAAAAAAAAGTGCGAGAGATTTGGGCTTTTCCTACGAAAACAACAAAAATGCTTGGATGACAACATCATTGTTTTGCCGCTGGTTGCGTGATCTGGATGCCAAGATGCGTGCTGAAGGATGTTCTGTTTTGTTGTTGCTCGACAATGCTCCATCACATACCAGCGGTGGTTTATATTTATCCAACGTGACCGTGAAAATGTTGCCTCCTCACACAACTCCTTGCCTTCAACCTATGGACGCCGGTGTGATCGCATTGTTCAAAACTCGTTACCGGTCGCGGCAAAATTATCAAGCAATAAAGCGATTTGAGAACAGTGAGGATGTGGAAGGCTCCAAAGCATACAAGATTGATCCATTGACAGCAATGAAGTGGAGTCAAGAATTATGGGACGAGACAAGCCCCACGACTGTCCGACATTGTTGGCAACACACCGGTCTCGTACTTCCTATTCGAGACGGCAAATGTCGTGTCATTTGTGACGAGGATAACAGTTTGTTGGATTTGATTTCTCGCGTTAACCTTTGGTCTTTCAATAGTCAGTGGAATTAACTTCTGATTTATTGCTAATTATAGGAGATCAATGGCGAAAATGGCTTGTGTTTTTGTGTTTCTATTGTTTAAAGATTTGATTAAGCGAGATTTCTTTGGAAAGATGCGAGTCAATCACGAGCTTCACGACGCATTCTTCGTTATATTATATTGCTAGAGATGAAATGAAAGAAGTAGTTAGTACTGCGTGGTATTTCATCTCGACCTCGGCGGTAACGAACAGCCAACGATGCCAAGTCTTCATACAGTCGTCCTGGGTCAAGAGGTGGAGATTGAGAGGGTGCTTCGTGAGAAAGTGGATCAAGGGATATTGTATCAAAGGCTCACTTGCTCTTAATGAGCGCTAGCGCGATTGTCGGCGGCGTCTTTACCGTGCGTAATACCAAGCGTTTTTTTTACTTCAGGCCATGCCAACACGTTCACCAGTTTACAAAATGCTGCGGGATTTGTAGGTTTTGACACTTTAATTTCTACCTTGCAGGAATGCTCCTCGGTCTCAACACATTTGGCTGCTTTGCGTTAGCCATCCTAGCACTGCCGTGGTTAAGCTTGAAGCAAGCTTCTGATGAGAGTCTTGCTTTTGCTGCCTATTTTGCGCTCAATGCGCTAGTCTCAACGCTTTTTTTTGCTCTCCAACAAAGACATTTAAAGGCCTGGGTAATCTTTGCCCCCAAGTTTATCTTTGACAGCGTCATCCTGCTTGTGACGGAGTGTCTCCTGCTTCTTCTGTATACACCATCATTCCAACGGCATAGTCCATCAAGACATAAATCTGAGTGAAATCTTGTCATTCTCGTGGCGGTTAAACAATAGACTTACGCTATTGTATTTCATATTGACTCGCTCGGCCTCAGCGCAACAAATTGTTTCACTCGTCGCTGTGCGCTTCATCGCTCGTACCCCATTCCATCGAAGAGGCTGTGACTTCACGGATACCAATGCACGAAACCAGAATGCATTCGCGCATGTTCGAGCTGGTTGCTGGATCGTTAGCTGTCGGCTTCTGGATGTAAAATCCTTCTGTTTTCGCTTCCCACGGTGCCGGTGTAAGTGACATGCTACTAGGAATGACGACTTGTTCGTTCGCACAGAGCGCGACAAGCTTTTGAAACGATATCTCTCGCACATTGCAACTTGAGCACAACACGCACGAGTAGACGATCAACGATTCTTCAGCAGCTTCTTTCCGTTCTGCGTATCTGGGCGTAACCGGCAAACGAGCTCCACAGTTTGCACAGTTACAAATCACGATGCGGCCTTCGTACTCATGAAACAGACCGGCGACGAGAATGAAAACAAGGCCTCCAAGGAAGCAGATGTGTCAAACCGATAGGTGGCATCTGTTTCGCTTGCTGATCCTGGTGGCTTCAATTTCGTCGCAATGATCTTTTAATTCAGGGAGGTGCCAATGGCAACGACGTCCGGGAGCCGCCGCACGATGATTGTAGGGTCTTTTTCATCACTCACAGTAATCCTCTCAACCAATTCTCGGGGCAGTCGAACGCATAGAAGTCAACCTTAGGCTCTTAAAATCGTCTTGTAGCGTCCGAATTCCGTACCTTCAGCTCAAAATTCGCTGGCAAACCATCAACTTCAAACGGTACATTCAGCTCCGCTGCATCTTTTGCACTTAATAGTACTCGAGCGCTCAACGTTTGCCCAGATTTCTATTATAATGTCACACGTCAAACGATTAAAGCGACTCGAAGAAAACACGTTTTCAGCACGACAAACGTTTTCCAGTTTTCTCACCTGAGAAGAAGAGTGTAAAGGCAAGCACTTTTTCTTCTTCTCTTCATACGTGACGAATTAGGCGTCGAATGCTGGAAATTACGGCAACGGACGCACACAGCCAGTACAACTGACCCATTTTACCATTTTTAAAGAAAGAGAGCTCACCTGCTTCTGTCGCCAATTTGCATGCAGGTAAACAGTTGTCAAATTCTCTTAGTCATTTTTCTTATAGTTTAAAATTGCTATGTTGACTCAAGGCAGAAGGACGGCTTTACCTGACTCAGTCGCCATCCTCATATCAACAGAACACTTACGTTATCAAGTTGCATTATAGTTAGCAATTAAATATGCAACCTTATCGATAAAAACACGATATGCTTCCATTAATATTTTATTCAGCGTTTCTAACTGGGCTCCGTTGCCTATCAACTGCAACGTCATTTCCGCATCCTCTCGCTCCGCTTGAGCTGTCCCCCACGCTTGCAGAAGACTGCGTCCCAGGTCTTCTACTTCATCTTGTTCACCTAGCATGGCTGCAAACAAGGATTGTTGCGTCTCCATCGCTTCCCTGGAACCGTGTCTTCTGAGTCACCACTTGTTTCTTATGAGCTTGACACGCTTCTAAGTGTCTCTCCTTCAATTCTCCCCATTCTTCCACTTGCACATATTATCAAAACTAGGGCGAAAACGACCAGTGATGGTTTTGGTAAATCGAGCCAGGATGCTGAAAGCGTCATGGATTGAAGCAGAGGGAGCAGGAAGTCACGCATATTGTGAGGGATAACTCAAATCGTACAAAGCCTTGGAAGCACGTAATTCACGCTAGTGCTTTTTACGAGCGGCAAAACGATACCTAGGGATAAAAGCAGCCATATCGAAGCTGATGACACATTGCCAGCCTCCTTTTTGTTAACCAATTTGTTTTATTCTAGTCAAAAACGCATACCTTCTTCTGACAAACTTCTTTTTGTCAATGGAGGGATCAAGCAACCAGGTTACAGCCGTAGCATTCATGTGCACATGAATGATTGGAATTGGACGTTCGTGTACATTGATATTCGCAAACACTAATGCGAAGTTGGACAAAGTGCCCGTACTGCAAACCTTCAACACTCAATAGCGATAAACAACTTGCTGGAATGCGCCTTGTGGGGGGGGTATCGTGGTATCTTTTTCCATGATAGAACAGTCAACTGTTCCTCCCGAGTGATCGTCGCGCTGTTCTCCGCTGACTGTCACGATACCTGGGGGCGTATGGGTCAGTGTCAGCGTCTCGTAAGATTCGTCTCGCTTCAGGTCATTCATAACTGCAAAATCATAGCTTTAACAGCATTATGCTTGGTCTATCAACAGAAAAGTGCTTAACATCATTATCGAGATGCCGTTAGCATCGGCACGGCATGGTGGAAAATTTGTCATATGAGTAAACGAAGATGGATAGATCTCTACCTGACATGATGAAGCAAACAGTAAATATATTAGAAACACATCAATAAAGTCAATAACAATTCAAATAAAGACAATAGGAGTTTTTTAGCACCTGACATGATAAAACAAACAGCAAATATGTTAGAAAGACATCAATAAAGTCAATAACAATTCAAATGGGTCAATGGGAGTTTCTTCCCACCTGACATGGCAAAATATGATCATTTATCCGACAAGTTCCGACACTTTTTCAAGTCTAAGTTTCCCGTTTTGGATAATGTCGGAGCCAAATGCTCCGACATTATCCTCCGAGGCAAATAAGAATTTGTATACAAGAACCATATGGTAGGAACATAATAATGAGCGCTTAGAGAGCGGAGCTCCACCGGTGCGAAGCGAAGGTCGAGGGCGCGGCGCGTAGCGCGGAGAACAAGCACCTACGGGGAGGGACAATCTATTGTAGAGCCACCGCAGCGCAGCGGAGGTCGGCGATAGGAGCGCTCTAGCGGAGCGGGCGCGGCTTAGCACCCCGCCGCAATAAGCGGTGTTTATTGGATTATAATCGTTTTCGTAACCCTATCTAATTTGAATCCAATCAATGGTGTCGGATCTTTTGTAGCCATGTTGGAACCGTTATGGTATGGAATTTCATTTTCATCAAACATGCCTTCAAATTCCAATACTCCTTCCAAAACCTTCGGGACCTCCATGCATCCACATGTAATTTTGCACGTTCTTGCAGGTACCTAATGGCATTCCACATCACCTTGCACAACGAATGCAACCAGTTTCGTCTTCAACCGAAAATAACCAGGAGAGAAAAATTCCAAAACTTAAACTAAACCAATTTGATCTCGTAGCTCCTCGATTCTCGTTGCACTCAATGTCTTGTTAAAAGGTCGGTTACCATATCCGCACTCGACATATGCTCCGGCCTCATTTTTCCTTTCCTGGTATAGTCCTTGATGAACTTTAACTTCACGTCGACATGCTTAGTACTCGCAGCACTCGCCTCAATTAACAAATGTTTTATAGCAGCCTGATTGTCTATCTTCAAGACAATCGGCGCCCGTGAGTTTAGACCAACTTCGCCAAGTAATTCTTTTATTCCAAGTGCCTGTTTACCACCCACAGCAGCAGCCACAAATTCTGCTTCGGCTGTCGAGAGTGCAACTGCTCCCTGCTTCTTACAGCTCCAGACAGCCACAACACCATTTACGAAAACAACGTTCGCGCTAATACTTTTTCGGTCGACCTTGTCAGCCGCGAAATCGGCATCGCTTAAGCTGACTATGCGCATAGGCATAGTTTCTCCACTGTCGTGTTTCAATCGTAACTTCAAAACTTTCGTACCCTTAAGGTACCTTGCAATTCGTTTAGCCATCCTAAAATCAAAAAACGTCGGCGCATGCGTACGCCTTGTCACCTTGTGTACTGCGAACGCCATATCAGGGCGAGAACATCGCGATATCCAGAGTAAACTCCCAACAAGTGATTGAAAGTCCCTAATTGTGGGAGTTTTTCCATCTCTTATCATTGTTGAGGCTAAAAGACCTTGGAAAGGTTGAAAAGTTTTTGGGCATGCGGATCGGAGGAGATCCGGACGATGGGTACTGGATCGATCAAGAGCTAACGATCGACGAGATGCTAGAAGGGCATGGTCTCAAGGATGCAAACATCTTGAGAACTCCCGTCATGGAAGAAGACGTTCGGGATAATTTGGATTCTCGTTTGACGGGGTAAGGTGGTACTAGCGCAACCGAGCGACGAAATGAACAGGATCGAAATATGAGGTAGGCACATGAGTTGGTGTATGGTACACTAGGTATAGGACATTGCATATCTAATAGCAGGTTTTTTTATTTACCCCCTAAGCAAAGAGTCGCTCCGCCACGTGTCGCGGTCATTGGGAGCACATGTTTAACTAGGCCCCTGTAGCTCAACTTAATTCCAGGTTAAGACGCGCTTAGATTCATTTTTGCGTACCGGAAGGCCCCCGACGGGGTTTGTTTAGGTTTTCAACCCTCACCCCCTCACGCGCACGTGTTTGGAACACGTATTATCAATTTGGAAAGGTTTGTGGAGATAACGTTTGGTGGTTTACTGTGGAAGATCGTGGTTTTTCGTGATTTCCTCGTTATCTCTCGTTTTATTGGCTGGCCTGATCGGACGAAGTTTCCCGATCAGTGCCTTGGATACTTCAACTAAGTATCGACCCTGACTCGTTCTCCGGTGAAGATTCCCACCCGAGGACACCCCCGTTTCGACAAGGTCATCCCCTCCGACCTGATCAAGATCATCCTTTTTGTCAAAGAGTCCACCTGAGTGAGCGTAACCTCCCCGATCAATGGGTACACAATGTGAAATGAAGTTAAGTATGGATTCTATCGCACAAGACGACCGGTTGGATGACCGGGAGAATCGGGTCAGTCATCATAGTGATGATTCATCCGATCCTGATGGCGATCAGGATCAACGGAGTACCCCCTCCGAAAGTTGGTCGTCCGCTAGTGGGTATCCGGATTCCACCCAAGACTTCCATCCTGGATTTGAAAATCGGCTCCACCACATTAGTATCTATACATATTTGATTGTCTTACTTTCGTATTCGACCACTGCTTGTAGTTGGGACTTACATTGTGTCCAGATAAGTTCAATGTGATCTCTCTGGGTTTTACTGTTGCCTCGTGAACTGTCATGTTGCGTAGTAGCCACATCCATACATGCA
>MIQA02007365.1:0-17906 GCA_001887855.2 Sclerospora graminicola | reverse complement strand
GGATAGCCACCCATCCGCGCCCCTCGGCCGCTGACGCTAGCAATTCCTTGGCAGCTTCTCTACGATCCGGGTGCCTGCTCCATCCACTAGAACAATCATCTTCTTTCAGGCTCCCTTCACTCAATCCTTACAAACAATCCAACGCCTCGGCCATCCGCCATCCGCGCCTCGGCCGTCAAACATCCGTGGTCCTCCCGTCTGCTCAGCCCGCCTGTTCGACTATCCACGCCCCTTGCCAGGTCCGCCGGTCCGATTTCCAACCTGGCGCCGCCTGGCCGCTTGTAGACTTCCTCGGCGGCGACTATCCGGTGCCCACACCCTTGGTCCGTATTTCCGCCAATCAGAATGCGCCCTTTGGAAAGTACTTTGCATTATTTCATAAGTCGCTTCACCACAATGCCGTAGCGATGCAGAAAAGCGGTGAAAAAATATCGGACATCATTGTTTACACGCTGGGCACATAGCGCAATAGTAGCGCGTCCGCTATGTAAGCGGAAGGCGCCGGGTTTAATCCCCGGTGTATCCTTTTCTCTATTGGTGGTCCGTTCAGACATACATGTGTGTGAAATAGTAGTCTATTTATCCAATTAACTTCTAGCTGTCAGGAATTTACCTAGAGAATTCGTTAACTTCAGCTCGAGATTAACGTCGTCCTGCTGTTGAGGACAAAAAAATTTCTTGCGCCCATCTCGCTGCCATCTATTTCTCTCTATTTATAACATTCTAAACAGACTTGTAGCCGTAGTTCAAACAGTCTGTTCATCGGTCGAGTCCTCGCAAATTCTGCGACTGTGAGCAACTGCGCTTTTCCAAATCGTGTCGAAATGCTTCCTAGCATCTAGTCGTTCCCCTTGATGTACCACCTTGTTTTTAAGTTGCTAAATCCACGTTATCTTAATTGAGCTGATCGCCCACCAGATTCTCTTCAATTGGTCTTCGCAGTTCTGTGTGTCGCTCCATCCGTTCAGACATACATTAAGCAAGTATATTCTTCAGGTATTCATCCATGTCGGATACAGCACCGGTTATACGGTACTTAGCTAAGTAACTTAGCTACACATTTTTCGAATTGGTCGAAAATCGTGCACGAAGCTGAAGACGCTTCTTTGTTGAGTGTCCGGATACCGGATACATCAAGTTGCGACCAAGTTGCTGAAAGTATAAAAAGAGAAGAAACACCCAAGACGCAGGGCGTTTACAGCAGGGCCGTTATGGAGGTTCAAGGCTGCAAGACACCCAAGACAAAGGGAATCAACGGCAGGACCGTTATATGTGCAGTTACAGAAAGATAACCAAGACGCAGGGTGTCTACGGCAGGGCCGCTATATGCAGTTACATGCAGAGATATATAAAAATGCAGGGCATCCAGACGCAGCGCGTCTACGGCATGCCGTTACGAAGTTGAAGGCAACTTCTAAATCTAGGAGTTTGTATATGCATATATTTGTATATTCATATTAACTAACATCGAATATAAAATAGGGTGTGCAGGGTGAGGTACCAGTTGGCTATCTCACAGGTAGAGCGCAGGGCGCTAAGATACTAAAGTGGAGTGCAGGGCACCTTGGCGACCAATTAACGGAGGGGGTACTCCATGAATTCTGATCGATCTCTTGATCGGACAGATCACCACTACGGCAATCGACCCGGTCTTCCAACCGGTCATCACAAAGGACCGGATTAACCTTTATCTTCATCTCACCTTGTGTACCCATTGGTTCACGGTGGTTACACTCACAAGGTGGACACTAGATGAAATTGGCCTTTCCCGATTAGGTCGGGGGAAGTAAGCTTATTGGAGACGGGATGGAAATCTTCACTGAAGGACGGGTTAGAGGTACAAAAAATACTGTATCGGATGTTTCGACCGACCGGACCAGCCAATAACGAGCGATAACCAATCACCAAATAACAATACATAAATTCCACGATAAAATCCCGATATTTCACAGTAAATCCATTTAGTTATCTCCACAAAACCTTTCCAATTTATTAACGTGTTCCTAACGCGGGTGAGGATAAAATAGCGTTATATAATCCCGTCGTGGGACTTCCGGCGGGCCAAAGTGCGTAAGTACGCGTCTCGGCAGAGAATAAGGTGACCCTCAGAGGACCTTGTTAAGACTGTGCCCCCAATAACCGCCGATACGTGGTGGATCGTCTCTTTGTTTAGAGGGTAAATTCAATCCTATTATTAAAAATATAAAACCAACAGTAAGTGTACCGTACATCAACTTATGTGACTTACCCATACTTCATTTTGTTACACGATTGGCCGATGTTTCCTTCAAACAACCTTCGCAATAACCCAGTCACCTTTGCTGTCCTCATAATCCTTCTTGGTCGGGTCACCTTGCCGGCCAGCCGGTCCATCTCCGATCACATCGGTCCTCCTTCTCCAGTCAGCTTCGTTCGGCCGACCGGGTCGGTCCTCCTAGCCGTAATTACACGCTATCCAACAATCGCCGGTTTCCTTTAGCCTCGACATCAACCGATCGGTGTTCGTAACGATCCATATTATTCATATTATCCGATCGGCAAGACAGGTAGGTCGAACCAGTTTGTGTTGACCGAAGCACCAACGTTCAACCATAATAACATCCAGCGATCACAATAAAACGATCGTCTGAGCTTTTCGGCGTATTCCGATCGGTATTTCGATACCTGGAGAAGGTCCTATCAGTCACTTCATCTCTTCAGGAACTTTCGGTCAACCCGACCCGTCCATTCCACCAAGGTAATCCATGCTCCGATCAGAGAACGGTAACTCCCATGATTTCGTCAATCTTCAGCGGATACCGTTACCGATCGCCCCATCCCTGGTCAGGTCGACCCATCCCCGGTGACTAACTGTTATTTTTTACCAACTGGTGCCGTAATTTATCCAATCAGCGTAGTGTTGTGGACCCCTCACATTTATATTTTAAATCCACTTTACCACACCAATATATTGATGACATCGAAAATCAAATGGTCGTTCTGCCGGAGATGTCGCTCACTATTCCAGAAGTCTCCCTGGATGACTTACAGGTCGGTGACTCAGAAGTCAACACTCCTAAACAGATTGACCAGATTAAACAGATCTTTTGAAAGAGGCGACACTTACGGCAATGCCCTACCCCATCCGCGTATGAAGTTATTTGCGACATCAATGTAGGTGGCGCCAAACCGATCACCCAACGCTGTCGTAGTGTCGCGCCACAATATCGGAAAGGTCGTTCGACCTGAGCAAGGATTTATTGGCTCCGCAAATTATTTGACCGTCATCTTCGCCCTGGGTCTCACCGATCATGATCGTGGCAAAAAAGAATTGAGTTGATATCCGATTATGCATCGATAATAGGGAATGCGAAGCTGATGGTTTATCCAATTCCCCTGACAATGACCTGCTTAAAGATCTCGACAAGGTCTTGTGGTATTGTTCGTTAGATGGCCAGTATTGTTTTGGTAGTATCGATGCCCGATCGGGACTGTGAAATACCGGCCTTTGTTATGCTTTTCGGTCGGTTTGAGTGGAAATAGAATGTCGTTTGGATTGAAGAATGCTCCGCATATTTAGCATAGACTGATCGACAATGCCCTGTATGTTTTTTTTTCAGATCAGTACCTATTGGAAGACTACCGAGGTGTACGATATATTTACCGAGGCGCGCCAGTCATATCCTGTTCTATGCATGTATATTGTTCAGTCGGTGTGCCTTCCTCTAAATTAATAGCACCAGTGCGTGTTTCGACTGGTGCAAATGCATCAGTGCTGATACATTCAGTGCTAATCTGGGTTAGTACCGATATTTTTAGTGGAACCCTTCGGTTTTACCGAGTTGGTATCGGTTTCCGAATCAGGAGTGATTTGATTCTGGTGTTTCTGGGACTAAATCGTTCCGCTCTGGGAAGTGTACTATATTACATTTCCCCGACTCGAAGCCTTCTAGGGAGGGTGGTATTCGGGTCTCGGTCCCGCATCCGGGCCTTTCATAATTTCTTTACGGTGCATTGTCATTCTGCGCGCTGGGTAGTTCAGATCTTACTCGCGGATGGACCATTCAGGTAATTTCCACAAAAGAGCACTGTACGCCACGACACCTTTCTTAACACTTGCCGATCTAGCGAAACTTATGACGATCAGGTCCCCGTTAGGGTCCACGACCGGCGGCGGAATTGTGGTCGTTGTTTTCGGGGGACAGGGCTTCATCGATTTCTAATCGTGGAGCTTTTTTATGCAGGCTGCCAGGGTCGGAGGATTTCTTCCTCGCCCCTGGTACATCTGATGACTTCCAAGGACCGCTAATACAACAATGCTGACCTCTTCTATCGATTCCGGTCGAAGATAGTAGCCAAGCCAGGGTAGACCGTTGTGGTGTAGTCGCTCTCAGAAATTCCTTCTGAGATGCGAACACCCACGGTGCCCAGATGACTGACTTTCGGAGGGGGTACTCCGTCCATCCAGGTCTTGATCCGAGCCAGCATCCAGCCGGCTGGATCGGTCACTCCCATCACCTTGGTCGTGACTACTTGGATGATCCATGTTCGTAAAGCTCACCTTGTGTACCCGTCAGCACTGGCGGTTACGCTCTCTTGATGGACCCTAGGGCGAAAAGTTAAAATTCCGTCGAATAGGAAGACGAGGGTTAGGACTAGGGTTGCTCATGGGCGGAAATCTTCACCGGGGAGCAGGATTGGTGTTGTACTTGAATTTTTTCGCAATGGCTGGACCGAGAATTATCGATCGGCCAGCTAAACCAAAGATAATAAAGGGGTAAATCCAATCTTGTGTGTAATATGAAATCCAAATAACACTCCACAATCTTCCACAGTAGGCCAAAATGTTACCACACTTTCCAATAGAGATAAACCGTGCTCAAAACACGGGCGACTTGAGTTGTGGGGGTCACGCGACGACTTCCGGTCAGGGACTTGCGGTGGGTTCCTTTTAACCTTCCCGGGCAAACCAATAGCAGCAAGAAGGGACCTTGTCAGCCCTCTGCTGTGAACCAATGAAAACGACTTGCGTCTTAGAAAGCGAAACGTATACTGATTTTTATCCCTAGATCCGAAACAACATTTTGTGTAACCTAACTAAAATAGCCTGGCTGGATAGTTATGTGTCTTACCTGAAATAGCCCAGCTGGATGCCCTTTGTGTACCGTACACCAAATATCCTCAACCTTGATACCACTTTGTGTATCGTACACCAAATATCCGGCTCGACCTGGATACATATCCACCTCGACCTGGACACACCTGGCCGCCGACTTAGATTCACCTTTAGCGGCCAAGCATCCACCTTCGGCGTCCCATCCGTCTTCTACAAGGGCATAGTCTTCCTCAGGGCCTTCATACGCACATCTTTTAGCCGATCCGCCCCTTGGCCACGTATATCCGCCATCGATGGCCATCCAGCTCCACCTGATCCGGCCGGCCCACTTCTGGCTGACCCAGTTCCGAGCTTCCTAATCACTTGATTCCATGCCTTGCACCGGTCTGTCGCTCGTGAGTACACCTGGCGGCTACCATCCTGCATCCGCGCTCTTGGCCAACAATTTCTACCAATCAGAAGGAAGCCTCGGCTAAGTGTATTTCACACCTGACCGTTAGTTTATTCCAAAGTCTCTTCACCACACAGTCTTCGGTGACAACTTGGATGCTGGCGTTAATGAGGACGACATTCTTGGCCAGATTCATGTAAACTACCTTATCTGAGGTTTGACTTTAGTTGTTTTGTGTGAAATGCATCTTTGTGTTTATAATAACATCAACAATAAGACGAACAATTCTATCTCTTGTCTTCTTTGGTTTATCATCTGCTATTGTAATCCTTAGCTCTAATAAAACTAAAAGTGACCTAGGGCTGTATCATTACTTGAAGCTTCTATCCTTCCCAAGTTCCTGGAGCGGCTTCCACCGGACTGTTGTTGTTGCTTCCGCCAGAACTTAGCACGATTCACAGCTCAAATGCTCGTTGGAGAGGAAGCACATAAGGATATGAATGCTGTACAGCACGATGACTACGTGACAACATTGCGCTGATTGAAGAAGACTGGTGCTTGAGGTGTAACGCCATACAACAACACAGCAAATGGCTAGCTGCGGTGCGTACTGTCGTGCGTGCAATCACTGAGCTGCATCGACTTAGATCCGTCATGAAATCGCCAGTGTATATAAAATAGAGTGGCCAAAAGTCCACCAAGAAATAGGGAGAAAGTGTATTTCCCATTCGCGTCATATTCGAAATATCGGGTGTCATAAATACGAAACTCGAATGTTCCAGTGCAATTTGCTTCAGAAGATACATGGCGTTGCCAATAATAATTGCAGACAGATACAGAAGGAGGAACAAAATTTTCTTTCAAGTGGCTTAATACATACAGATAGCGAGGTGCGTTATAATTGTATGATGTTGGGTGCCTATTGCTAGGTGATTACCATCTATTTCAGCATGGATTCTAACTTAGAGACGCTCAGCCATAATCCTACAGATTTTCGACCCAGAAGCTGAAAGCTACATTCACGGCTGAAAGCACTGTATACTTAAAACCACACGCCAAAAATACCATGTCTGTTCCATACTGAAGCTCCAACGCATCCACAAGAAAACGATAACCACTTGATGAAATAGGAAAAACATGCACAAGCACGTTTATGACCAGCTTACCAGCTGCAACGAAAACATTCTAACCAATATTACTATACGAGGCGCTATCGCCTATAAGCCAGCGCACAGCTTCCACCGCGTCTACCAACAACTTGGAACTATATGCGCTCATCCTCGCTCCTATATTTAATAGCAGAGCGTCATACAGTTAACTTTCACCAGCGCCAGCGGCTGACACAGCAGTCCTGCGCATGAGATGAAAGATAGCAATTGAAATCTAAGCCGTGATGAACCTCATTTTTCTCAATTTCCTCGTTTTTCCTGGTATCGTGACCATTCATATTCACGTGGCGTCACATTAAGTAAAGATGAATGACAGCTTTTAACACAGATTGACTATTTTGGGTAAAGTAACCGGACACAAGCTCCCGAAGATCTCGAAAGCCTGATGTTACGCGAAGTTTAAAGCTTGTTAGTCCTGCCAGACAGATAATTTATAACGGAGACTCCCGCCTTATCTTCCACAAGAAATCGATAAAGGCATACTACCTCTGGGCAGAAATAAACGCAACAAAGACCTTCAATTTTAAATATCCGTATGAAAGCACTTGCTTCTCCGCTGTCTTGTGTGGGCCTCCTCGTCAGGTAGCACGACGTAAGACCAATTATCCATGCCTTCATTCAGCCACTTTCAATCAACGTGATTCATGTTGTTCATACTATCGAAGTCCATTGTAGAATCACTGACAAAACCAAGGTCAAATTCTAAGTCACTTACACTGGTTTTCTGCAGATAGCAGAGGTTTGGTACGGCCAGAAGCTATGCTAAGCTCTCATTCTGTTATCAAAGGCCCTCCCAAGGTACCTGGAGATACCAACGATCTCTGCGGTGCGTCTCTGCACCTGACGATACTTCACACGAAATTTAGCTACACGCTCCTGCGATTCTTGTCAATTTAACTTCTTCTGGCCGACGCGTTATATCTTACTGTTGCTCCAAATTTCATTGTTGGCCAGTTTCGATGTCGTCTGCTTGAGTTTAATATTCTTGCACTTGTCGACCTGTGACGACCAAACATGTCCGCTTGTGCAGCCAACTCCTCTCTTGACAAGTCATCGTTTGTAGGGCGCTTTATAAGCCCCGCAATATTTTTTCGGTGTTCTTTGTCGTCAAACTTTCGCATGCCAGTGGTTCTGCATCTCCAGGCGACTTCTTTGCTGGGCGGAATTTGAGTTTCCGAAAAAATTCTGACCTGATAACTTTGGGACGTGGTAGTAAACCCATTTCTTACTAAATAATTTCAATAAGGGCATAGAAATAGAGAGAGGGTCAATGCCAATCGATTGGTGTAGTCAGATTGAACAAACACTCACTATTTAAGAAGATATTTAAGTTTGGAGGTCTTTTTTGCGTTTATTTCCGAAGTACTTCGAAGTATAAAATACAATTTATTTTAGGGCGCTGATAGCTGGACCACACTTTTGATAAATGGACCACACCCCCAGATCTGACCAATCAGAAGCAACAGATGCGGAGGGACATTTTGACTACCAGCTCCTGGATATGGGGCTCGATTGTGAACTAGACCAAGACCTAATTCGCCTTTGAGGTAGATGGTTTTCGCGCACTTTCCTACACCATGTTAGCGAACCGCCTAAGAAGGTAATAGCTATGAAGAAATGGTGTGACCAGTCGTGGCAGCTCGTGACCCGCTAAAGAAGGTACTTTCATTTGGCATGGTTAAAACAAAAGTGGACTCGCTCGTGCGAACGCTACTGGAGACTTGTAAAAAAACTTTCACTCGTTTGTGGTGCGAGTGGGTGGCAATGGTAAAGATCAGGTGATGAATCTCCACTATATCCTGTGTAAGACTGCAGTCAAGGCGCGCCCACGCGTACTGAGGTGCTACAAAAAGGAATTGGGCTTTTCAACACACCGACAGAAGCGCATGTGCCAAATAAAGAAGCAGCAGCGTGGCCTTTATGATCCTAGCAAGGATGAGCCATTGGAGCTTTTCATCGCCTCCACCGACATTTGATGGTGTTATTATAAAGAGACGCATAAGATGCTAGGTAGCACCTATGGCATGTGCGTTCTGTAAGATTTTAAGGCAATCACGCCCATCATAATGATACACACTATTGAAATTTTCGAGAGAGGTGGTGTCATCGCCATGCTTCTAAGCACTATGAGCGCTCTAGACAATGACTATGGACGTGCATGCGCGTTTTTTCGCACTGATGTCTCAGCTGGACGTGGTATGTGTAGATATAACGAGCGTTTTGGCTTCGTGCCAACGATGGATGACGAACTCAACGTCCTGCCAATTTCTAAACGCACCCAAAAAATTAAGCCACTTTCTCCCCGCAAACCTGCGGCAGAGCTCACCAAGGACGAACAGGAGCTAGAGGGTTATAAGGCGTCACTGCACGATACTCAGCCGGTTAAACAAACGCGCACGCTTGATCAAGCTAAGGCTATTCTCACCTTTGTAGAGGCTGTACCAGAGAAGACGTTGCGCTCAACAGTAGCACTGACAAAGCTGCACAAGGACGTGGTAAATCAGCAGCTCTGGGCATGGCTTTAGCGGGTGCTAAAGCCTATTGATACAGTAATATCTTCGAACGGCTCAAGCGTTCCAGATGGATCACCTCACTATCACGTGGTTGCCATCCTGAAGGAGCAGGAATACGTCCACGTGCTAGTCAGCTGGAATCTGAACTGCGGATGCAGCACGAAAAGGTAACTGAGTTGTGTAAAACCATTGCTGCTAACAAGAGCGCATTCAAGGCTAAAGAATTAGCAATGCAGCGACAGATTGAGAAGTACAATAAGCAAATACAAGGCCAGCACGACGTGCAGATGCAGATACCTCCTAACCTCAAGAAAGAGGCGTCTGCGAAGCGGAAATCTACCCGTAAGAAACCTCGCATTGTGCGGAAGGGTCAGCCCAAATCCCCAAATGGTTTTGCATCGATCGTAGGTGCGCTACGATCGCGGGACCAAAATTCGTCGAGGATGAAGAAGGTCAAAGTCAGTCTTGTCTAACGAAAAGATCACATCTAGGTGATCACAAATGTTTTGAGATAGCTCGTCAAAAACCTCTTCTCACTCTTATCAGTCACTTGTTCTGCGACTTTTGGGTTGAATAACAGTTACAGTAACATTTGCTGGAACAAGGAAATATCGTCTCTTCGCTGATAAATCATTACATATTCTATCTACTTTAACGGTTGGAAACCATAGATCTATCATCTTCATCCTGGCAGCATCAGCAGCTCGAATTGTACCTGGACGAACTCAATTAAATGCTGAAAAAATCATCGCCGAAGTAAACGGTAGGAGAGAAACTTAGAAGCACACACGTGAAAGGCCTGCTTCCTCTTTAGGGTTCTCCCTTTGCCATTGCTAAGTTCACTTTCTTTCTGGGTTTTGCGACGGTAACATAGCAAGATTTGCTTCATGTTCACGTTGGTGCATTGAGATAACCTATTACAAGTTCAATTCGAAACGTCAGTTCATACCTAGCTGGAAAAAAACCCAGCAAGTCTACCTCAAACCCCACCGCAATTGTAATTCTCTTGGCATGTTTTAGCGAGTCCAACTTCACTAACACAACTTGGATACCAAAAGAAGTAGTCTGAGTAACATTGACGACGTCTTAAAAAGAAACCACGGTGTGTGCGCGAACATGGGCACCATGGTCCGATATCAAGTTCCTACCATGAGAAAATACCACGACAGGTCAGGCGCAGACAGCATTAGACTCACCTGTGAGCGTGGTAATTAATAAATTATTCTTACTACATTAAGCCACAGGAATACCGTTAATTGTGCAAGAAGCTTCGTAAAGAAGCACATTAGGAGCACCTAAACAAATTTATTAATCATCCCACCTGGTATCGTTAGTAGCTCTGTATAGACTGGATAATTGAGCACCCTCCCAGTCGTATCCAGCATAGTTAGTGATCAACTGAGAACAGCGTTCATCGGTAGAACTTACGTTTCCATAATCGCTCGGATTGCTCGACGCTGTAAGATTTGTGACCACCCCAACCCCTGAAACCTTAAGACTGTCTTTGATTCTGTGTTCAAGGGTTTTGATGCGCTTAAGTACAAGTAGCACCTCGACAGCTAAATTATACAAAGCACCAATCCAGAGTTTAACCACGCCGTGGTTCGTGTCAACATCTATCGCGACCACCGTCAAACAATTCATACATCACGAGAAGCTTGCTCACGCTGAGCTCGTGGCCATCGATGAGGCAGCTGCTATACCACTTCCAGCCGTTCAATCGATCAAGGAGGGACCGACGACGAGATGACAAAAATACCACCTCCACCGGAGGCTACCTACGATTCCGCTGAGGAGGCTGTGTGCGCTATCTATGCGTGGACGAAGGCACAAAGCTACAACGTCACGCGGAAAGACCCGACACTTCAAGACGGTGTTGTTGTTATGTCTCTTTGCCTGCAATCGATATGGCCATCTACGGTCTTTGTTAGCCATCGTCAGCGTGACCAGAAAACTGGGAGCACTGAACCTGCGTTGTCTGCATCGCTCGATGGCACTGAATCTGCGTCATCTTCGATTGAGTCTCGGGTAGCTGATGTGATTGCACCCTCAGCAATGCTCAACCGATCACTGATACATTGGACAAATTCATCGAGAAACACTCGATATCTGCGAATGTCAATCTTCGACTCTGCACCACTACTGCTCGCACGTCGAACCTTACTTTCTTTTGCATCTTCCTCGCGATCGCTTCTTTCTTAAACACGAAAGACCACTTTCCTTAACACTTCAAGTTATTGCTCTATGAATTCAACCTGCTCATAAAAAAACACGGCAATGAGACTTTTAATCCGCAAAAACACATCACAAATCCTTAAGTATAAAGCAGAAACCAAGCCACTCATACTTTGCTCCTCTTGCTAATGTTTGTCGCCTCCATCATAGCGTCCTTTAACATCGTAATGTTTGCTTAATTGTTACTCCTTTTATATTGTCTGGCACAAGGTACCATGTATTGAGTACTTACACGCCCCCATTGTTTTCTTCATGTGCACCCCATCTGTATGCGGGTTGCTGTCTTTCCCAATACATAGCATTTGAATTAGTTAGTACTGTGTACTTCTGTAGTCAAAATGTCCCTCCGCATCTGTTGCTTCTGATTGGTCAGATCTTGGGGTGTGGTCCATTTATCAAAAGGGTGTGGTCCAGCTATCAGCGCCCTTTATTTTAAAGTGTTGAAGAAGTACTACTTCGAAGTAGTATTACACTGTAACATAGTATCATACAGACGTTTGATACAGACATATCCCTTGAATTGCGTTTATTTCCACTTTGATCCTCGTGAAGTTAAATCCATGCTACATAACAGTTTGATCTCAAAATAGCTTTATCTTTTTTCAATCCATGCTACATTCCAGTTTGATCTCAAAATAGTTTTATCTTTTTCTGTTCTTGTCATCATGAATACAGTTGAGAACGTGATGGGGTCCATTTTGGGAGAATGCACGTTGGGTTGGAATGGGTGCATGCGTGTTTGACAAACTAAGCTGAATCTGAGGTTAGAACCCCTTTGAATATTCTCTCAAGATGGCTTTAAAGTCCAATTTGTCAAGTTTTCGTACAGGGCTTGGCTACGCTATACATAGTCAAAGTGGATGCTTTTATTATCAGCGGCTACTATAACACGCTTCTTATTTTTGTAAGCGTATGACGCCAAATCAATACGATGTGGCTAATGAAAATGAAAAAGTAAAGTAGCTCCAGCTAACAATTCCTTATCCATATTCTACCATCGTTTGCCCCTACGAAATAGACCAAAATACCACCGCCATACAACCACTTACCAGCGAGTTTTCATCCATCGTGTATATTGATCTAGGAGATGTCAATGTTGATGATCTTGATATCCATCAGCGGTTTGTCCGACTTGTCAACTCGTGTGCTCTCAATACTAGACACCGTGTCCTTGCCAGTCTCCACGCGGCCAAAGACTGTATGTTTATTATCTAACCATGGAGTTGGCACCGTCGTGATAAAAAACTGTGATCCATTCGTACCAGGACCAGCGTTAGCCATCGACAGCGTAAACGGTCGATCATGTCGCAAGTTGCGATGAAATTCGTCTTCAAATTCGCCTCCCCAAATGGATTCGCCGCCTGTTCCATCGCCCAGTGGATCTCCCGTTTGAATCATAAAGTTCTTGATAACACGATGAAAAATGAGATTATCGTAATAGCCATTCCGTGCATGCGTACAAAAATTTTCCACCGTCTTCGGACACTCTTTCCCGAATAATTTGAGCGTAATATCACCCATTGTTGTGTGAATAACCGCTACTTCTCCCAACCCCTTCGTACTTGATTCCGTTGCAACTTGAGATTCCTCTAACGTCGGTTTTTCATTAAACACGTCTCGACCAGTGCTTCCTGCATCTTCGTCTTCTTCTGGCTCCCGTGTTGAAAAGAGAAAGAAGCGGTTGCGCTTAAACGACGTGCAAAAGAGTGTCGGGTCGATAATCTCCCGTTCCTTTGCAGATTCTGACATGATTTCTGCTTCATGTTTCAGTCCCGAGGCTGCCTTTAAATGTTTCTCGAATTGGGTATTGACTTTAGGTTTTCCTTGAAATAGACTTAAAAACAAAAATCGATCCGAGTTTTCGACTTTACCCAATACTCGAACGACTTTATTTGTCTCGATATTCACCACTTTAATACCTGCAAGAGTTGCATACAGTATAAAATGCCCCGAGTCGTCAAAAATACAATTTGACACGACGTCGGAATTAATTAATTCCCGCTCGACAGCAGCTCGACGGCCAAAATCAATCGCATCTAAATGAAGCGTGTTATCGGCTTGTGCATCTTCAGAAATAGTCAAACTTTCATCATATTTACGTCGCATTTTCCCCGTTGCGAATCGAAATACTCGAATTTTGAAATCTTTAGCCATGACAACAAAGTTTAAGCCATTCGACGAAACTTCAATCGACGTAGCGTATGTTTTGCTCTTGGCGAGTTCGTATAAATCGGTTTCACCTTTAAATTTGAATTTCAGAAGATTGGAATTCATTGGAAATTTGTAGGTGTCAGCATTCCAATACTCAATAATCCCATTTTGATCAGATGATATAACACAGTTAGTCACAGTGTTGAAACTTAAACTTGTAACTGGTGCAGTATGTAGCTGATTGATGACGTGAATCGGCTCATTGGTTGCACTGTCTGCCGTATATATCCTGAGGACGGGAGTATTCTTATCAGCCACTACTACTTTAGGTTCAATCGCTCCTTTCGACGAGATCCAAGCGCAGTTTCCAGGACTAAAACTAATATTTAGCATATTTACCATGTCAAAAGCCAAAATGTCGTAAAACTTTATACTTAGGTCAGCTGATGTACTGCAAAGACGTAACCCATCGGACGAGACAGCGAGACCATGCACTTGTTTTAAGTGAGCTTTGTAATGCTTGACAAATTCAATGCCTTTCGCCATTTTTTTCCAAAATTTTACGTGACCATCGACACTTGCAGTTACAATAAATTGTGTCTCAGGAGCGACGACGACGTGGGACACAACTGCGCGGTGCATGAAACTGCGCTCGTACATAGCTGCACTTGGTAAATTGGCTACATACACTGATTCAAACGGAAATTTCTTGTGTTTCTTTTTCGCTGGCATAGGCATCGGACCATCTTCATCGGAACTTCCGCCGCTGTCGCGGGGGTGGCTAAGGTTTGTCATTTCAGGGAGTGAACTCATTGGTAAAAACACCTTTACTTAAGTATACAGGTATACCGTATATATCAGTTCAACGGAGTAGTATTTCGAATACCGGTAGCTTACCAGTATATCAAAAAAGACTGACTACAGTACTAACGTTACGTCAAAAACTGTCAGAGCAATCAAGGTTTTAACCTATAAACCTCCCGTTAGACCAGATTTAACAGCCATCGGCAAGTCTTATTACTGGTCGTTACCGCACGAGGTCTTAAATTTAGTGCTATAGGACTTATTTAAAACCGTGGTTTTAATCAACCAAGCGGGTTCATTGGTCAAAACAATTCTTGCAACAATTGGTCAAACATCATCTTCTGGCTTCTCGTTCGCCTCACGAATGTTTAGACAGTTTGCAGATTTATTACAGTCCCCAAAATATTCAAGACAGCTGTGATACTGGACCAAAGATGCAAGTATTTTGACATCATAGAGGCCTTCGGACACCCATTCATTCTCGCTGGGTCTGCAGTTTTTCATAATAATAAAAACGCGCTTGGTATGGATGCTATTGATTCGGAGGGGGCTCGAGTGCTGTCACTCAGTGAAACTTCCATGATGCAAGAGCTGGAACTAGACGCACATTGTGGTGAGGACGTCGTATCAGACGACACATCATTGAATGAGTACGAAGATGAAGAAAATTTTTACAGCGACGATTCGTCCGATGTCTTTCATCAGATGGGAACTTAGTACAGCGACGACTTTGACGGTCCTGATGCATATCATTGAGTACGTCGATGACTTTCTGAGTAAGGAAGATATACCTGAAACTGATTATACCAGTGAAGAAAAAGAAGTAGTGCAAGCTGCTATCGAATTCAATGGCGGTTTAAACATGCATTTGATGCAGTAGTGATTTTTCTCGTGTATTGGAACTTGAAGGTCATGCGGAAGTGCAATGGTTCAATGCGAAATTCGAGAGATGCAGAGTTTTGGAAACAAACAGAATCAGATGCAATGTCAAAAAAACACTTTGGCGAAGGAAGAATTTAGCTGGTAAACACGTGACGTCACCTCCCATTAAACAAACGTCATAAACTGTAGTCTTGGCGCTCCTCGTACAGGACAAGACAAGGACTTTTGGAATAGATTATTGTACGCGTGACATTTGCTTTTTGGGCTCGACAATTATTACATTAACATCATTCCAACCTACTCTTGTTTCTTATACAGAATTAAATGCTGCTCACATCGTGGCCTTGTTTTGGTTTCCACTTTTTATTTTCTCTTGATCTGGGCCAAGACCGCTTGTCCCTGGGCCAATTCCTTTTGCAAACTGGACACTTTGACTTACAAGTCAAACCGAGCTTTTTTCAACGTGCGAAAGAGCTCCAAAGTCTCTGTCGTCATTTTTACCTTGTCCAATTTCTCAATACGAGCTTCTTGCTTGGCAACAAGCTCGTCCATCGTTTCCTTTGCAAGCTGAGCTTCCACCAGCTTCTCGTGATAGATGGTGACCTCCATCTTTGCAGTCTTGAGCGATTCCGCAAGGCTTTTGAGCTCACGACGATAGTGAATCACTTCATTCTCAGTCATCTCCAATTGCGTTTCCATCGTCTTGAGCTTCGCTTTATAAGCCGCTTGCTGGGTCTGTGCCGCGACATAGTTTTCTTGCAGCTGATTGATTCTGCTCAGGAGCTTCTCCTCAACATCATCACGTTGGCCTTCACCTTGGTTTTCTTTCCGCTTTGGCAAATGCTCGTCGTCAACATCTATTTCTTGTTGGGTTCACTCTCTTCCTCTTCTATAACAGACTCTCCGATAGAGCTTAGTTGGTACACTTCTCCATTCGCAATCTCCTCGTAATTCCCGTTTTTGAAATTACAAGTGTAAGCTAAAAATGATTGGCAGATATTTTACATAAAACTGACGTTAAACCTTGCCGGTGGAACAAGTTCGTTCACACAGGTTTAACGATCAGCCACGGGGTCTTAACTCAGTCATATGAACGACGCTGACGTAAGGATCACCGGTGGAGATCTCTCGATGCTGTAATAAATGTAAAGTATTTTTCAGCTTATATACCCCTTTCAAAAAATATTAAAACCTCCAAAACTCAATTCACGCGCAATATAGCTCGTCTTTCCATTGAGGGAAGTGAGTCCTCCGCTAGTCACGACACGAGTAATACTAGTATGTTTGTAGTAAATTGTAGTCTATTTAGCCTTAATTATGTCGTCGTCCGCTTGTAATCAGGTGAAACTGCGGTCTGACGCACATTGAGATTTCCACCGACATCTATCAGACATTCCAAACATATTTGTAGTTGCATGCCTTGTATTCGTAAGTCGGTTCTTCTCTTCTCGAATTCTGCCATTGCCCTAATTTGCTCCATCGTCTTCAACCATATGAACTCCGTGAATTTGTATGGATGCCAGCGCTCCTGTTGGAGCACCATAAATTGCGCACCCTCCAAATCCATGCTAGTCCAATTGGGCAAATTGCCCACCACAGTCTTGGAACTTGTTTCATACAGTCGGCAGCTTGCATATCACATCTTTCCGTAATTCGCTTCCTGAATTTTGGAGAGACTGGCGGCGCTCTCAGTTGGGCTATGGTCTCCTTGAATAACAGGACCGTATCCAGCGGAGCAACCCATCCATGCCAATAACTAATACGGGCCCAGGGCCGCTTACACCCTTACACAATGTGTGTGACCCCTTTCCTCTCTGCCTTACACTCCTTATCGAGACGGCAGGGGTTATCGACCTACCCTGGGTAGTAAAGGGTGAGTGGCCACTCGATGGACAACCCATGTCTGTCGAGTAATACTAGTATGTTACTATATTTTTGTTATGACGAATACAGTACATGTACTATGTTGTTGCTTCCTTGGCTCGTCGAGCAGCGTGGCATTTTTTGTAGTAGTGGATAGTGGGTTGTTGCTGATAGTAGCCACCACCACCGGCCTCAGCGATTGGTCCTGCCGAGCAGTACGTTTGCGTCTACAGATGCTGCGGAATAGATATGTAATAGCTGATGTGACGAGCACGAAAGCCACCACGCCCAGCGAAAGATCCAGAATCGACGTCGTGAGATACCTATTGTCATTATCACTAGAAGTGATACCGGACAAACCATCGTTGCTATCACCACCAAAATTGTTGGCTGCAGTGCTGTCATCGGGCGTATCTGAGGACGGTATAGGAAATGCTGTAGATCCAGGTGTACATTTTTTTCTCCACACGATAAAAGTCACCTAATCATTTCCCTTATCCCTTAGTACTATCAGAAACGTTTCGCCAACGATCAAAATGTTGGCGTTTATATCGCTGGTTGACGTCGCTTGCCGTCAAGCCAATAGTCCAAGGTGATGGAGTTGCCGCCTTTAATTAAATTGTGTACGGAGTAAGACTATTGGACGAGATTTAATACGCGCGTCGTCGACGCAATTGAGCACCTCGAAGCTTCCTTTTGGTCAGGTACATGAGAGAAGATCATTTCACCCGGAGGCGGCAGGTTAGCTAGAGAAGTACTCCCTCCGTCCCAAAGTTATTGTCCGATTCACGGTTTTTTAGCGT
>MIQA02007364.1:0-15220 GCA_001887855.2 Sclerospora graminicola | reverse complement strand
ATCTGATTTCTGAAAAAGATTGTTTCTAGTAAATCGAAAGCCATCTGATTTTTGAAAAAGATTGTTTCTAGTAAATCGAAAGTCATTGCCCATTTCCACTCGATTCCATTACTAGTGATGTCATGAGCTATTTGCCAAATTGAATTGTGTGAAAAAGAAGTCGGAGGTCATGACTTCACGTTGTCGTCGACGACAACATACGGAATTGAGTCATACAATTCAATTTGGTTAACTTAAAACTGTAAGCGCAAGTAAGTTTGCCGAACTGATTTCCCACACACATATCGTGATATTCCAATTTTTCGTCAATATAACCCATTGTCATATCCATTCTTTGAGTTTAGTTACGGTTCAGTTCTTGCACTACCACAATTAACGAACTGGTATATCCAAGAACACCAAAATTTCTCTCGTGACAATTCTGGTCTGATTAGTATAATTTTCTTTGTTAAAAGATATCGCTTACTAAGAAAATTTCAATATTCAACTCTACCCCAAGCTAAGATTATGTGTAGTAAGCAAGTGCGACGAGCTGCATTCCAAAACAGACGATCTCCCTGTTGTACTTCTAAATGCCAAACTACATCCATATTTAAGTTTTTCGTCGTGGTATTCTTGGCGTCGCTTTCGACAAAATAAGGTTGACGGAAGACGCAGCGTAGGACTATGCTCTTGGTATCGATGGTTTATCCAAGCAAGAAATCGGGCATGCAGTTTGTGTTTCGGGCATGGGGTGGTGGGTGTAGCGCACAGAAATCAACGGTATGTGAAAGATCGGGACAAGAAAAATGCATTGAAAAGTTTTAAATGAAGGTACTGGAGCTTACTGACGTTTATGTCGTGTTTGATAGGTTTATTCGGTCCATCAGGTTAGCTCGGAGGCATATTTAAAAAAAGCAGCAGTTTCTCTTAGATGAAGACGAGAATTAACTCAGTTTTGGTTAAGTCGAGGAATAAATGTGGGAAAAGGTATCTCATTCTCTACAGCGCATATCTGGATGTTAAACTCGGGATGCAAATATGCGGACACAAAGCAGTGCTATTACACCGATGTTCATAACCGTCGTGCAATGCAGGGACAAGTACATCGAGCAGCAACGAGCTCGCTCTTCGTCAACCACTTTGGATAACCAGGGGAAGCACCCAAGATAATGTTCATGCAGACCAGCTGCATTCATCAGTATACGATATAGTGCGAGAGCGATGCGGTCACCGTGGAGGGCAAGGACTTTGAAGACCATGCGCGAACAGCAAAAGAGAACGGCAAGTTTCCGCCGTCTGCAAGTGTGATCGTGTCTTATATCACATAAGACAAGATGAATCGTGCTATAAAAGCTCCACTTTTTCTACCAAGGAATGGCAGGTTAATGGAGAGATAAAGAAAAACAAGAAAGGAGATAAGATTGGCGTCATGGTATCACGTTTGTCGATGAGAAGCAAGGATTCGGGTTTCCATTGACTCCAGCCGAGGTTGCAGCAGTCAATAATCACCATAGTCGAATCAGCAAACCACCCCTGTGTGAAAGTGAGGCTCCCCCAACGTCATCTCCCGGCCTTAGGTTCTTCAAGGACGGGTCTGGTGCTGGACAAAAAGGCTTCTAGAACTGTGATTGCCACATCTTACAGCTAGAGCTACTTTTGGATTGCTTTGAGATTATAGAACCGGATCTTCAGCTATTAGTCGAGATCGACTGGAGTTTCTGTCATACCAAGATGGATGAAGACGGTCTGAATGCTGGTTAAGTGAATGCTTCGCGGGGTGGAAAGCAACCTAATATGAGATGCACGACGGTGAAAGCAGACTGTTTATGGGAAAGTTAAAACCTGGGCAGGTGCAGTCACTGATATTTTATGATCACGAAACCCACATTTCGAGCCACCGCCCCATGTAAGGACTGCAAAAGGTCGGAGGCTCCAGCTGACTACAGAGGGAAGAGACGTCGCGGCATCTGAAGACCAAAAGGTGGCAAGTGTGCTTCAGTTTCGAAGAAAGCGAAGAAGAAGACAGGCCACCACGGGCAAGTTTCTCAGCAGGATGGATACAATTGCTAATCAGTATCAGAATGTGATATTCAACGGTATGGATGAACTCACTCACTATTTTATCATAGGTGGACGAGAGACAAATACAAAAAAGGACAGCACCAAATCGAAGACGACGGAGAAGAAGGCGATTCAAATATAGCAGCAGCAGAAGAGAAGGATGTTACAATTGAGGGGTACGTGAGAAAGGCGAAAAGTCTTAAACAGGTCCTGTATGAGCGCGGGCTGTTTGACAAGAACATGAACCTGGAAGGGATGTGACAGAGGTTAGCAGCGTGTTCAGACATTGCAGGGGAGATGAGCGTGGTCAAGGATTTGGTGCATAAACGGGATCAAATTTTATTGCTCTCATCTAAGTGTCATCCAGAGGTTGCAGATGTAGAAGTCGAGTACTGTTCGGGCAAGTCGAAGCTTACATTCAGGCGATAGACAAACGATACCCAAGCAAAGCACCTTCACCGGAATGTCCTACGCCCTTCGAGAGAGATCATCGTCCAATCTACCGGATCCATCGCTATGATCGTAAGACCAGGGAGTACCTGCGTATCCATGAAGCCATGAAGATGGGAAGGGACCCTGCTACAGCTATTGCTTCCGTTGTTTCTGGTGTAGGAAAGGGATCATCGACATTTCCGACGACTACACTTTTGCTGTCGGAGCACGAGGTACTTGCAGGGGTCAGTTTCAAGTCGATAATAGCTGCCAAAAACAATGATATTAGCTAAGCATCAGCAACAGACGGTAAAATAGCGGGTACGATTTTGGCAACGATGATTGTTAATGGCAATGGTAATGCTATGATACAGAAAATGTTGGCATCCAAGAAGTCTCATCGAGATATTGTTGACATCGAGTCTATGGCCATTAATGCACTTCAACTACGAGGAGTATTGGAAACCTGCTCAATGCCTTATAAATTAACGGGAAGATATATAAGAGCTGGTTACACGACCTCAAACGAGAAACATATATCTAGCCAGTTAAGGTGGAAATAAGTACGTATTTCAGCCACGTCTTCTTACCTTCTCAAGCTCTGGACCAGCGAAATATTGATCAAATTTGTTCGTCATGACTGCAAAAAGGGCAACGATGAATATTATAGTAAAGACACAAATCGGAACTCTCTTCACCAGCACCGTCTTGTTAGGAACAGATTGTGTTACGAAGTATCCATTCCAACGCATAATCTCAAGGGTGTAAGATTCAATCAATAGTCCCTGCCGTAAGCAACTGTCCTCATAGCCAGGACTTTGCCTCCACGTTCACGTATCTATCTCCATTCCCATACATTCTTTGGAGCGCAGTCTTTCTTAATGATAGCAAGACTTGCAGACCAACATAATATTACCAGAACGGACAGACACTTTAAGACATTGTTGCTTGGCTTTCGATAATAAAAAGATTTACTGAACAACACACACACAGAAGATATCTGTTCTACGAGCTTCAACAAAAATGGTCCCCTCGAGCGAAAAAATGTATCTTATTCCTTTGATAGTTTAGCTGCTCGTCCATATGATGCTGAAGCACTTCCGACGGTAGCTTGCGCATTGGTTGGGACATTACTCCTTTATCTTCATTGGCCATAATTGAGTCAAAGTCTCCGTCATGTTCAATGGGCGTAGATAGACACTCGAGAATTGGGCAGAATGAGGCAATGTTCGCCACGATTTTCATTAATATTTAATTGCACTTAAACGAACGTTCAACTCACAATTCTCAAGTTATTTGGCTTATTAAGCATTGCTTCCTCGTCCTGCATTCCCCCTATGTCTTTATCAACTTGCCGCTGCTTTAGTATGCCTCAAGGGGATCACACAAGGCCCACGAAGTAAGGTTTGTACAGTCGACAGGTACTGTGACTCTGTGGTATCCACAAGCGCAATCACAATGGACAAAGTTGTATGCTTTCAGTTTTTTGTACATTCAAGGAAAATAGTTAGGATAGCAACACACACTCACAAGCAAAAGCGAGCTCGCTAACAACATACAATTGGAAGAGTCCGGAAGACACTTTATTCAGCATAAACGAAACATCCTTGGCCACACTTGACACGTGAGCACCAGATTCCATTCCCTGCGGCTCCGTGATCCACTGTTACCTCTTTGCTTGTCTTGACGGACGTCTTTATGATATTGGTCATGCCAGGAAATAAGGCGATAATGGACACTCTCTGCCATCTGCCTCGACCATCCTCAAGGAAGCCGCCATTTTTACGAAAGGTTTTGTACCATACCACAAATAGAGTCGCCGACACTTTTTATGCTCATCCAAAGCGCTTCTGTAAATAACAGTGTCTGCCATTTTGTTTGGTGGAAGTGGCTCCAATGATATGCGGTAAGTATGTACCTCGGAAACCTGCTCCAGCCAGTGTTGACTTATTACCTCTGCTGCCAGGGTCTCCATTTTTCTCACCGCCTTTCGCTGAATAAGAGCAACGTGCCGAAATGCTCAAGCCCTTCGATCTGCATCAGCAGGATTGGCTGTCATACCCTTTTCCTCAAACGAAGCTAAAATGGTTTCTAGCTTATCCTCAAAGGATCGGGATCGTTTCTTGTCCCAACCTGAATGCTCTTAAAGGAGTTAGACTACAAGGTTGCCTTGAGAGTAACTCGCTGAAGGTTTTGGCCGTTACAGTGGAAATGCCTGGAGATCGCGAATATTCTCGCGTTTCACCGACCAAGTTGACGTCCGTACCATATTTATAACTTAAGCGGTTAATGTCCTGTTCCCCCTCATCCTCGTGCACTGTCATGATATGTGTGTAAGCCTTGCTTTCAATAGCTATATGCATGAAACCTGGAAGCTTTGTTTTGCAACTTAGAAGCTCGTGTCTGAAGCTTCCTTTCATATGACGCAACTGATTGGCCTCTGCAAAGCCTAAACATGGCACAACCCCGACAGCCGACTCCAACCGCAGTAAGAGACGCATGGGAATATCCTCCATCTTCATGACATCCTTGAGATCACGACGAGTTTGCCAGGCAAGAAGAGTAAGCTGGGGTCAATTCAGCTCCTTGTTGTTTCTCTCGAAGGCGTTTAATTCAGCTGCGCTAGGCTTGGTTGCGAGCGTTGCTCTCTTACCTCCTTTAGCGACGACAGGACTAAAAGATGGCAAAGAAAATGATCCACCTGCTGGTGGTCGAATGCAATGGTCGAAAGATTCTAAAAATGCTTCCATGCCATCATGGGTCTCGGCCTCAGAAGAATAGTAGCAACTGCGTCTCCTCTCGCCCTTAGAATGTTGTCTCGGGTATTACATGACTTCACAACGTAATCGATAACCAACACGCGCCAGTCGCGGCCTGCGAAGTCTTTCGTCCTTAAATATCTGAGTGGTGGTCCACCAGTAGGCCATAAAGTAGGATTGGTGGGGAAGTCGTGTAGTCCAGACTTAACTGGCAATTGCTCAAGTCTGGACGGTGCTATTTGAGCAAATAATAAACGATCTGTTAGATCAGAAGTTACTCAATCGAATGAGCGACGCCTTTTTTGCTGTCACATTTCGGCTAATGAGAATTGTTAATTAACAGACATTTCTCACAATTAATGATTGCATTATCACAATAAAGCAAAGCAAAATCGATTTTGAGGCCTTATTCACTTTCGAGAGCTAAGCAAATTAGCCCTAGGTATTAGCTCTCAGGTCTGGCAAAACCGACGTGAGCAATTATGATGGACATCTGTTTGCGGTTTCCGTCCGGCCCAGACTGAACATACGAGTAATCTTGATGGGCATTCGCATTCTTCTATAGACTCTTGATCTACTTCAATTTGCCGCGTTGCATTATGCTAAATAACGACCGTCAAACAGATATGCTAGACGGTCGGGTCCGCCTCCGTAATCAAATTCACAGCCAGAATCTTTATTGCGAAAATTAATATTTATGGTTGATAAGAATGAACTATTTTTGCGTATAATTATAGTTGGTCTCAGGAAGTTTTTTCTCGGGTCACTGCCAGGTCATGGGACGTGGTCCCGTGACCTAGCCTGGTGGTGACCTGCAAAGGACTATATCGCAACATGTGGATGTGAATTTTTCAAGGACTATAGCAGGAAGGAGAAAATGCAATGTTTCCGGTGGATATATGGTCGCTGACCTGCAATAAGTGCACCAGAGATTGCGGAATTACGAAAATGGTTCTTACAATTAAATTCCCAGGAGCGCCTTACATATAATGGACTTATAGACGGATTAGATAACCATAAATACAAGGGATAAAAAATATTTTTTACTTCATTAAAATCCCCTAATCTGCATCAGGCGAGTTTTGCAGTTGAATATACTCATAGTTGGGAAAACTGCCAAGAAATTCTGCGCAAAATAGCGTGAAAAAAGATGCGAATTAACGGGGCGCCTATAGGCTACACCCGAAAAATGGGTTTACCTCGTAATATGCTCAGAAACCTTGCTGCGCACGAATGCTTCCAGGTGTTACTGGTATGATAAAAGAATAAATTAGGTAGATTAAGATGACAAAATCAGATAATATAACAGATATACTATCAAAATTAGAATCGGGCAAAAAGTAGATTGCTTTCGGTGGTTATGCCAGCTTCAGCAAATAGTATTTCCTAAAATTAATTATGCCAAAGTGCAACTAGCAAGGATCATTGAAAACGTTCTAGAGAAAAACAAGTTATAGTAGCCGAAGGAAAATTATCTAAACCTACTCTATTTATAACAACTTATTTCACGACATAAAAGGTTTTATTATATATATTCGCAATTATCTTCTACGAATTATGACGGAACCTTGTGCTTTCGAATAATGACAACATTGCGTTTGAAAGAAACGAGGACGTTAGCCTATAAATAATATTTCATCCAAACCAATTAAACTAAGTTATCAATATTTCACCACTGTAATGGTATCATGAAAGAAGATTGTTGCATACGACCAACCAACGCTGTCACATGCTGTGGTACTTTGTTCCCAGACCACAGACCTGTTAGGACTTCGTTACAAAGCGTCTAGGGGTACTTTAGACACCGTTCTTTACAGTGCTTAGAACGTCGATGTAGCATAACCAATGTAGTCCGTCCACTAGCATGCTAAAATTACTTAAACTGTATGATGGGTAATACTTTTGCAGTCAAGTTGGCAATAAAGTCGCAGAAGGTTTTAACTTTCGCAGCAAATTATCAATTTTTCTGATAGTTGCATCCTGAAAAACATTTAACAATTAAGCCAACTATCTCTAGCAAATGTGCTTCCTACCATTAGTTTATCTTGTAAAGGAAAAAGATCTTTCATGTCGTCCCTCCCTCTTTTAAGTATGATTTGCTATAAACACTGCCAATTTAATTCGACTAAGTTCGATTGGGTGCCCAAATCAGGCGGTGCCTTTAGTGTTTCCCTATTTTTTATTGGTGTAAACATTACTTTTTTTCCAACGCATTTTTATTTTGAATTTTTTTTTACCGGTAATTATAAAAATTTAAAATTAGTTAATGGGACAAAGGTGATTTTTCACCACTTTGTAAATTTAATGGGAAAGTTATAACCAAAAGTTGAAAAATGTGTAAAATATATTACTTGTACCAATGGAAAACATGGATTATATTGCGCGATTCAAACAAAATTTCTATTTGTGCGACATTCAAATGTACAAGCCCAATCATGCGAGCAATCGTGTACCTGAGATAATTCATAAAATACCATATAATCGAAGGATATCTCATTAAGGGGCTAATTTTAGGGGAGGTAAAAGTCTACACAGTATTGCTGAACGAAAACATGACAAGCTTCCTTGACAGCTTTGAATTCTGTTGTCGTGACGATAGCACATGTCGATTGAGAGTTCGACTGTTGTCTTCCAAGGATGCAAAATGATGATTTGATTTCACGCTAGCAAGACAAGGGTGCCAATGTCATTCGTGTTCAACGACTCGATTTGGGTGCGCGTACTTTGGTCGCAAACTTCTCGCCCTTCTTCTGTTCTCACCGATCGTATAGGCGGAAAACCAGCAGCAGGGGACTCGGTGGGACTGAGAAGGTGCGAGTCTCTCTTACTTGTTTCTTACGTATTCAGCGTAAGTGTTCGGAAGCATTCAGTTTCCCCAAAGCGTTAATTTCCAATGATGCAGTTGCGTAATCTGCATACACAAGCCAGTTTCGTTGATCAATTTCTAACGCTTTGTGCAGAGAGATTGGATCTTGTCAATAAAGCAGAAGGGCATGAGCTTTCAGACTCGGATGCAGGTACTGAATCACAGGAGGGATGAAAATGTCACGTTCTTGCCATCTTTTAGTCTTAACTAGCCTTCAACGCTCCAGTGTCATAAGTTGTTGCATCAGGGCGCTCTAGAACATGCCAAATCCAACTCCACCAACTTTTTGTGCCAGTGGGTCATCAGGCGGCCGCCTACTAACATGGTCTTCCGTGTTTCTTGTGGAGAAACTCCTTACCTTGGTCAAAATGAGTTACTACAGCTTTATACGTCGTAGACATGAGCGTACAAGGCGCCACTACTTGGCTGCAACTGAAACATCGTGTCTGCCCCGCTCGAAACCCTTCTTTCAATTTCTCCTTAGTCACATAATATTTGGAAATGTTATCGCTTTTGAATTTGCAGCAAATGCAAACCTAGTGACTTTGACGACGCTCATAAGATCCAAGGGAACTATGGCCAGATTTTTCGAACGTAGATTGGCTACGAGGTAATTGGTAATGTAAAAACAGTGATGAACACCATAAGAGCCATAAGCGATCATCTGTACGACTTGAAGACATACAACCATCCTTGCAAAGAGATACTTGTGATACGATACTCGCATCACATGGTCCACAATCCGCTCACACAACTGTTGGACCTTTCTCACGTGAGTACACCATCGGCTATCCTTTACCATAGTATGTGACTGTAGAGTGCTACTTTACAAGTCGTAAAGTGGACACATTAAACGCGAACATCGAGCGAATCTTACATCGGCTCATATCGAGCATTCCTTCTCGAAACGAAAGATGCCGTCAGATATCGTCGCGTATTATGTGTAAATGACACCGTCAAAGCCGGGTAATGCTGCAATTGAGTACTTTAGCATGGAAATATGGTTGGCGCTTTCTCCCAAAGCTCCTCGTTCTCTGGACTAAACATTCATCGGTATTCTTCATCAACACTTGCCGACGTTGCTTGTATGGTGCTTTTTATCTGGGCTCTCCAAACATAATTTCATCCAAACACATACGCCTGCACGATCCACCGCAGACTTTGTCAATCGTGCAAAATGGGCATTTTGTCTGAAATCCACAATACACCACAGAATGTAAATGCTAGTTTCAAAGGAAGTTTTCGATCATAGCTAGCATTTGCTTGTAATTTGCAGTCTGACGTTCCAGATATATCTCTATTACCGGCCAGGAAAAGTTTTTTCCGCTTTCAATAAGTTTCGGCCCGGATTTTGGTATGAGCGTTCTTGACGCCGCCCCCTTAATTGTGTTATTTTTTAAATCATTTATTTAGTCCTAACGACATCAATTGCTGTTCCATCTTCTAAGAATGACATTCCTTCTTGCGCGGGCTGATTTTGTGTAGCTTACTCCGTCCCTAAATTCATTTACACCAAAACTTGATTTTTCTGCTGGCTGATGGTAGTTTGGTTTCGCATAGCTTTAAGTATAACGCACCAATTGTTGGGGGTTTATTTATAACAGGAATTTTTCTAATAGATTTTTACTTTTGGTTTTTACAAGCCTGTTTATGCATGTATCTTTACTGAATTAGAAGAAAATAAAGACCTAACTTAATGCAATTTTGGAAAGTTCCTAGTATTGCCAAATCATCGTGTTCATATCTATGTTGACAGTAACTCCGAAGTATACTGCCTTGCAACGGGAGTTTGCCCTAATTGTGAGCAAAAATAGCAAAAAATGCCTTAAAAGTAAAATGCATCAGCATTTAATAGAGATTCAACAAATGAATGGAACCTGGCCGCCCGAAGGAATAAAAATGTTTAAAGCAAACAAATCGTTGATTGAGAAAAAAACCACCAACGTTTTTACAACACTTTTAGAAACGATAAAGCATTTCACTTCATGGTTCCTTTTGAATTTTATTTTAGAAGGGTTCTAACTCAAGTAGTTCTACCAGTTCATTGACCGTAGTTTTCTTATCTATTTTCAGTAGTCCATTCGCATTTAACATCACAAAACAATTGAGGTCACGAATCTAGACTTCAAGACTTAAAAGGTATAACACTTCAAGACGTTGAAGACAAAGTTGGCTCGCACTTTCCCTTAAGCGATCAAGGGCAATTTCTGCTAGCCGTCCATTAATACCAACCAACTCAGGCATTTCGATTCGACATCTACATTGTCAAACACGCGAAAACGAATTTCGTCGTGGTATATTTTCCTTTGGCACAAGTGGTATATTTTACACATTTTTCAATTTTTGGTATAAAATTCACATTATCTTGTTCTTTTGTTCCTTAATTGATATTAAAGTTGTAAAAAAATCAAAAAAGAATATTATATAATAAAAAAATGCAAAAAATATACATGTTACAAATTCAACCAGCAAAGTATATACCGGCGCTTGTACAGAGCGTTAATTTCCGCAAAGACTACACATAGTGTAACTGTCCATACAACCCCAAATATTCTCAGTTCCGAATTTGTCGAATAGACCCCACCTACCAAGAAAGGGTAGGGTTGGGTTTTGAGCTACCAAGTGAATCTTAAGCGCCAGTAAGTTTTGGAAAATGAATCCACCAGGTAATAATCCTGGGGAGGAGAGGAAACCCCTGACAAACCAGCGGGGGTATCCATAAGCGTGAGCGAAGCCGACGAACGACAGAGCTCGGCAGAAATAGATGAAATTGTTCCAGATACGATGGAGACAAATGATACATCGGAGGCGGAAAAGTTGCCC
The DNA here is from genome assembly GCA_001887855.2 of Sclerospora graminicola. Taxonomy (NCBI): domain Eukaryota; phylum Oomycota; class Peronosporomycetes; order Peronosporales; family Peronosporaceae; genus Sclerospora; species Sclerospora graminicola. The sequence goes on along the minus strand of MIQA02007364.1, from coordinate 4,297 downwards.
CCCCCGTCACAGGACGGAGAATGGGAGACACGTGTAAGGTAGATGCAGGACGATCCAGTGCACGAAGAACAACCTTCGCCATGGCACTCTATATGATGAACCGGTTCGTGAGAGAGCAACATAGATTACCCCAGTACGTACCGGGACAAGGACACCATGGCAACCAAGGCCCAACATGAATCAATCAAAGGCTAAGCCGGTTCAAAAGCCTGTAGATGTGGAAATGGAATCAGTTCGATCAGCCGGGATTGTCCGATCAATACGCGAAACCGGTCATCAGGACCGATTGGATAAATCCCCCCCCAAGCAGTGGCGTGGATATGGAATCATACGGGGGAATCAGTCAACACTTCGATCCGGACGATTTGGATATGGAGTTGCCTCGTAAGGCAAATATGACCTCGGCACAGGCATTTAATAGTGATTCTGGAACGATCACTCGAGTACGGATGTCGATAATCTTTGACTTGAAAGATTTTACCGGCAAAGACGTGGATGACGATCAGGCGAGAGCCAGGCTAAGCTGGACGAAATCAGCCTTTTTGAGGGACAAGACACCAGAAGGTGAAAGATGTCTAATTTTTGCTGATCTGATAAAAGGTCGGGCAAGAATTAGATCAAGCAGTAAAGTCGAGAAGTACTTCTAAAGTGGTCTCAACTATGTGAGAAATTTGAGGAGTAATATTGAAACTCAGGGGTATCCGTCGCGAGACAATACTACCATATGAAGAAACGGTATGATGAAACACCTATCGAATATTTACATCGGTTGAATGTTGCTAATTTGAGAGCAAAAATGCCAATCTAAGATCCACGACATGCGAATATGGCTCGCGAACACGTTGAACACTTTATCGGCCCATTGGTCAACCGTTATCTGGCTGAACAATTAACCCTTCTTCGCATAAGTAAGCCGAGAGACCAAGGTCGAGATAGATCGAACCGATATCACATCCGGATCAGGTCAAGACACCAGCGACCTGACCAGCAAGAGCGATCTGGATGTTTGCGAAAGAATCGGATAGTTCCAGTTCCGGAGAAGAAAGTGACTAGTCAAGCTTGGGCTCAGATGAAGAACAAGATTGCCATATCTTCACGGCGGAACCGGTACTTCGTCCGAGATCATCAACTAGCGGAGTTGATGGACGGAATTCGGGTGGAAACCAGCCTGATCCGGACCGACCTCGCAAGAAACGTGTGCATTTTAGGTCAACTAAGCACGGCGATCGTGATTGTTGGAAGAGAATTACGTGCGGGAAATGTGATCGCAAAGGTCATCCCTCCGATCATTGTTTTTTTTCCTGTGCAACACCTGTGGGAATATTCACGATGCCGGTTTCTGCCCGATTGAAGAATTTTTCAATCCGATGCGCAAGTAGTACATTCCGACCAAACTGCCGACACGCTTCCACCGGATGTCGAGAAAATGCTAAGCTAGATCACTCGCCAGGTTGGAATCTGGTTCGAGCCGAGCGGTCTACGTTCAGCATTTATGCATACGTCGATAGCAGGAATAAGTTTGAGGAAAAGGAGATTACCGACAATACATCAAATTGAGCCGATCGGTGTCCGATTCACAGTCTCAGAGTGGACGAATATTCCCGTTTGAATGTGACCATGGTGTTGGTCCTACTGCCTGGTGAATCTCGAGAATACTGGAAGTATCAGTCTCCTGACAAGTGGTTTAAGCAAGCAAAAGCCATTAAAAAAAATAACAATGAAAAAGCCACTATTATATTCGACTCTTGATCAGAAGTCTCGGTTATCGACTCCGCCTTTGATCGTAAGGTAGAATGCCGTATATACAGTACCCAGAAGCAAGAATGTGTTGGGATCGGTGAAAGTTCATACATGACCGAAGGACGGTCACTTGCCAAAATCACCCTGGCCGGTTCCCTGGTTTTCTATTTCAATGCTTCGATCGGCTGGTTAGCCGGTCAAGACGCGATACTGGGAATGGATTTCATGGTGCCAGCGTGTATACGGCTCAACCTGTCTCATGGAGCCCTGACCCTACCGGACGAAGTGCAGATACAATTATCTGGCCGACGTCCGTTGTATGGTCTTCGCATGCAGATGGTCAAAATGGGTCAGTATGAAAATATCGCTGTAGCCCGATCGGCTGACGTGATGATCCGGTTGACCCATCGACAGCAGAGAATGTGGTGGAGCCGATTTCCAAATCCATGACAGAAGTCTTGGGTGGAATCCGGATACTCACTGGCCCGGACGACCAACTATCGGAGGGGGTACTCCGTCGATCCTGATCAGCATCAGAATCAGATGAATCACCATTGTGGTGACTGATCTGATCCTCCCGGTCATCTGGCCGGTCTTCATGCTCATCAGGATCTATGTTTAACTTCATCTCACCTTGTGTACCCGTTGATCGGGGCTGATTACACTCACTTAGGTGGACTCGGTGACGAAAACGATGATCTTGATCAGGTCGGAGGGTTTGACCTTCTCGAGACGGGGGGTGTCCTCGGGTGGAAATCTTCACCGGAGAACGGGTTGGGGTCGACACTTATTCAGTATCTAGGCACTGATCAGGAAAGTTCGTCTAATCAGGCCAGCCAATGAGAGAGAGATATAACGAAACCAAGAAAATGCGATCAATCCACGATCTTCCACAGTAATCCACAAACGTTATCTCCACAAAACCTTTACCAATATTATTAACGTGTTCCAAACACGTGCGCGTTGAGGGTGAGGTTCGATCACCTAAACCAAACCCGTCGGGGGTCTTCCGGTAAGCCAAAATGCGTCTAAGCGCGTCTTAACCGGGAAATAGTTGAGCAAGAGGGGACTAATCAACCCTGTGCTCCCAATGACCGCACACGTGGCGGAGCGACTCTTTGCTTTAGGGGGAAAATCTAAACCTGTTATTATATATGCAATGTCCTATACCTGTGTACCATACATCAACTCATGCCTGACCTTTACTTCGAACCTATTTACTTCGTCGCACGGTTGCGTAACACCCTCTTGCCCATCCTGGCTGCACCTTCAAGCTGATCTGTACCGCTTCTGCCCTGATCACGACCCGACTCTTCAAAAGATCTTCGACCCATCCTGATCTTCAACAAACGACCTTGAAACACTTGAGACCTGCTCTTCAGCACTTGTTCACTTCGTATATAGTCCAACCAAACCGAGAACTTACTTGCCCTTGCATATCAACGCTGATCAGAGGCTGATCGGCCCTGATCACGATCGCCATAGTGATCGACCAAGTGATCAGGTGGTGATCAGGCTGATCAGCCCTTGATCACCTCGGGAACGCTCTGGGTCATCATCATCACGACTCAATTCATCTTCTAAACCACACTTCCGATCTTTATACCCCGTCAGGACAACCATATAACACCGATCTCGGCTGATCAGGCCTGATCAGGCCTGATCAGGCCCTGCCACGTCATCTTCGGACCAACCAAAGGTTCTCATCACTCACACAACCTGTCACTCCACATGCCCGACTTCATTCCACATCTAATCTTCATTGCTCGGGCATGATAGGCTGATCAGGCCGTAACTTCGTGTCATGGTCAACTTCAACCACTATACCATTCAGAGATCGGCTGGTCACCTGCCCTTGATACGTCATGTCAACAGTCACTCTTTTCTTATTTCATCCACGGGAACTCCACTTAGTGACTGTAGTACCGATCGTGATCGTGATCTCCATCATTCCGCCAGTGTCTGGGACTGGGCTTAACGACCATACTTGGCTGATTTCTCCACGTCGTGAATATCCGTTGGCCGCCACCTTTTCTTCTTAATCGTGATCAACCTTTTCCCACCCATCACCCGTCATATGTTGATGGGTGTTCTATCGTCACCAATCAACGGCCATGTGTGGTCCACTTCAGTCCCAATATTTTCCGATCGCTTCACCACAAGACTATGGCTAACTCGGGATGAACGATGGACACCGATTTTTGTCAAACGGATCGGTAGACCAAGCAATATTAGGGTTACCAATATATTGGATCAGCCATTGTTCATGAAAACATGATCCTAGGGATTTGGTTGCCCGAAGATAAAGTACCTCGACAGATGGGGTACGTCTCAGTGGGATTACGAAGATACATTGAATAACAGAATCTGGCGTACCAAGCCACCTCAGACCTGATCAGTAATGAAGAGTTGGTAGACGACGATACCTCACCTTTATCTGACAACTTGTCTAATCGGCATCTGGTGATCTTGTCCTATGTAACAGGGCTACTGTTACGCGGCTTACACTGTAAGATTGCAGTAAGGAAGCGTGCAATTTGTGTAGGACCAAATGTAA
>MIQA02007363.1:0-20148 GCA_001887855.2 Sclerospora graminicola | reverse complement strand
GAGAGTATAGCAACAGCGGCGACGGCAAGGGGATTAGCTAATGAGAAGCTCTGGGAAATGCTTGGAAAGGTCAAGTCGATCAGCTACAATCAGTCAGACCATTGCCTGCACTTGCACTTCCTAACACGAGAAATAGCAAAACGATATGAAGAGCTGAGGGTTCCATATCATAAACAAATCCACGCACTGCGTAACTTACATGCGAAAGAGACAAGTGACGAACCGGTATGGTCTAGGAAAGTTTCAGGGGGGAGCTCGGGCTTGGGCTTAAGACCGGATTACGCCATCATCATGAGGAATGTCACACGCAACATAGACATCATGAGGCTGCACGGATACCTTCAATCAATCATCACTGTGGACTTTCGTTTCGAAGAATTGGATTCGGGGGGGCCATTATCAGCAACTTCATTAGACTGGGAAATCGTCATCGCGGCTAGTGGCTGCCCCAAGAAGCTGAGGGATGTGTGGAGAGTGATGTGGTGTGGTAATATCTTGACGCTGGAACACCCTAACACGAGAGGAAAGATTCACTGCCTTAGATGTGGAGAAGCGGGTCATCAAATCAGGAGTTGTACGATTGCAGAGAAGAGGCTACAGGAAGAGCACTGTCTTGCGATTTCGGTGGAAGATGCGGAACTCATCGAAACACCAGAACCCATATTCGACAGCATGGAGACTTTAATCAAGGAAGTTCGTGAGCATTGTGACGAACAGGATGCGCTGTTAAGCAAACGGAGGTTAAAAGATCAGGAAAATCAGGTAGCCAGTACCTTGAAGGATAATCAGCCGATACAACCAGAGGTACAGAAACAGCAGGACACAACACCGGCCCCCGCGACGGTGAAGGCCGAACAGGAAGGCCCTTCTCCAGCAAAGGGGCACGAGGCAGACACAGGTACAGGTGCGACCGAGTGGATGGTTGTCACTAAAAGAAGAAATGGGACACCAGCCCGAGGGAGGCAACAAGAAAACAGTGAGATGGGAAACAGTAAGCAGAACCAACCGTTACGTGCGACAGCAAAGGCAGAAGCACAAATTAACGGTAACAGTAAGCGAAAGGAGGAGGTCCCAAAAGAGGATAGTGCAAGTGAACCGATTGACAAAACCATAAAAACTGAACCGGTACCGGAACCAAAACCGGTAAAAACTAAAAATGTGGTGGTATCCAAAGATAAAAATCGGGGTACAGTAGGAGCGCAACGCGGCTACCAGGATAACTCCGATGTGTTGATAGTGGAGGCGCGAGTGAAAGCCGAGTTAGGGAAGTTGAGCATGACCTTGAATCAAGCTGAAGGACCGCTACAGCCGTTCCCGTGGGAGGCAGAGCCGGAGGTAAAAATTCAGGTGGGCAACATCAATGACGCACTACTGGCCATGGGGCTCCAACAAGTGAGGACACCAGCGACGGGGAACTGCCAAGCATATAGCGTCGTACAAGCACTTTTCAACTCATCACTTGAAGAAAGCCCAAAAATTTTGGAACAAGCAACGGCGTGGATAAAAAAGGGTGGAGCAGCAAGGGGTATGTCAGACTTCAAGGCTAAGTTTCCAGCGGGGGTGCGCAAGCAGACGTTACGAAGTCTAGGCAGAGGGTATGAAAAGATGGCAGCGAAACAATCGGAGGTGGAGTTTAAGCAGTATTTGCAGGATTATGGAAACAGTCCGTCCGAGTTGGAAGCGACGGTGAGCAGTCAGAACTGGGGTAGTAACGATACTCTAATCTGCCTAGGAACGCTCCTTCAAAGACACATTTTTGTGATCAGCAAGGATTTGGTGAGCGGTAAACCTGGGGTTATTCACTTCTCACCAGAAATCAGGGTGCATCAAAGGCGCAAAATCGCCACCTGCGGCGAATTCCCCATGTCTTTAGAACAAGGCGTTAAGGAAGTGATCAAGATGAAAAACGCGGTAAAGGAAGGTAAAGGTAAGTTGCCCCTGGTACTACATTTTGAAAACATTCACTACCAGGCCTATATACACGGATGGAGGTCAACTGAAGGAACGAATACGGAGGCACCAGTACAGCAGGATGTGGTAATGTATGACGCAGGTGGACTAGGTGGATCAAACAAGCGGACGCGAGAAGGGGAAAAAACGATGGATCCGGGGGGGCAACTGGTAAACGTCCCCACGGATTGGTCGCCAGGAAAAGTAATCCGAGGGCAAGTGGAACAGCTACTCAAGGAAGAGGACGCACGGCACCATGGGTTAATACATTTTCTGGTGGAAACCGCCATGTATTTGCCAGAACACAGGCAAGCAGAACTACTCCAAGCAGACATGGCGCAAGAGTCGGTATGCAAACTACTGGCACAACGATACAATATACCAGCGGAGATTCTAACAGAGTGGTATAACACCACACAAGGAACGTTGGCGTTAACAGATCAGTCGGGTCACAGACAAGAGGAGGGGTCACCAGGTTTAAGAGGGCAACAACGGAACGACATCAAGGAAATTGAGCAAATCACAGATGCAGAGCAGCAGCGGTCGCGAAAAAAGCGCGCAGTAGACGAACCTTTCCAGTCTTCCAAGGAAGAAGTGACTACAGGCACAGAGTCGGTGCAGCGGGATCAATTTGCAGCAGGTCGCGTGGAAAACATGGATACAGAACCCATCAGGGGAACTGAGTCCCTAGCGGAGCAAGTATGGAACGCGATGGGGAAGGTGTGGCCACACCAACAGGTGGCACCATTTCCTACAGTCAATGCGGCGACTGATGTATGGCTGAAGGCCGCGAAGAAGGACGGCCTGGCGTTAGCACAGCTGTTGGAATACAGCGACAAACCGCACATCATAATCCGGACAATCAGCAACGAAGTGATTACAGAAATTGCGAAGGAATGGAGACGTCAATTTTGGGAGGAGTTGATCACCTTAGGAACCTCGACTGGAGCGCAATCAGAAGGGGAAAATTTCCTGACGGGATGGGCGGAGAGTGTGAGTATACTAGTGGACGAAAAACAACGAGAAGTGTTACGAGCTAGTAGCCAACATTGGAAGACACTCAAGGAGCTCAACTATTGCAACAACCCGTTGTGGCAGCTGTGTGGACCACACAGGTACCAAAAATTTGCTCTGACGGCTTTGTGCGCTTTTGTATACAGTAAACAACTCGCAGCAATCATTGGAGAAGCCGCTCTCCCGAAAGACCCAATCTGGGTGAAGATCAGACGTTACCAGACAGCCCGAGTGCGAATATCGGGTTTTGGCGTGATAGCCAAACGGCTGGAGGAAGACAATAATTCTGCATGGATGGACATGACAGATTATTTCCTAACAACTCTAACTAACGTTTCTCTGAACGACAGGGAACCCGAATACGTGGATATGGATCAGAATGACCAAGCCCAGCAAAGAGGCGCTCAAGCGCCTCATTGTTACTAAGGGCAAGACAAGTGGTGACAAGGACGAGGAGGACATAGCGGCCCTACTAAAAGAAATGGACCGGTATAGCAGAATTACAGTAGAGAAGACAGCAATGAGGGAGGAGAATCACGACCGGAAGGAGGGAAGTGACGAGGAGGCGTCTTTCCGAGTGATCACGCAAAATGTTCGCGGTTTTTCAGCAGGTAAACGGCGGGCATGGTTACAATCGTGGAGAAACTTACCGGTACGAGAACGCCCCGTCTGTATCATGCTTCAAGAAACACACATCACAAGTAGAAAGGAGGCGGTGGATTTGACGGAGCAATGGGAGCGTATGTGGAATCACAAGGATGACACTTACCGATTAGCTGTGTGGAGTGTTGCGCAAAATAAGACAGGAGGCGTCGCAATACTACTAACACCGAGAAGCGGTTGGATACCTCGGTCGTGGCAGATTGGCGGATGGTCGGAGCGGATCATTGCGGTGGAGGTGAATGACTGGAAGTTTGTCAACATTTATGCGCCGTCAGCAAGCGACAAGGAAAGGGCGCAGTTTTACAAGGGTTTGGGGACGTGGAACTTACAGCAGTATTCTAATGTTCTTCTCGGGGGCGACTTCAACTGCGTTGAATCCCCATCGTTAGATAGAACGGGGCCTGTGCGGAGAAGATCAACTGAATGTCCAGAACTGACACGACTTATAGGTAGGTGGAAGATGCAGGACACGGCCTTGGTGCAGTTTACGGCGGTGCAAGATGACTATAAGGACATTAGGCTCGACTTCACTTTCTGGCGCGGCGAATCAGCAAGCCGAATCGACAGATTCTATGTCTCGGAAAGGAGATTCGAATGGGTTAATCGAGTTAGTACCAGTCGGCCCGGGGTACCGTCGGATCACGATCAAGTAGAGCTTCAAGTACGTCAACCCAGAAGCAAGAAACATCGAACAAGAAGCCACCACTTTCGACTGCAATACCCGATTAGGGGAGCAGGAGGATCTCGAGTTCAACAAGAAATAAAGGAGATAATGGAGAACCGAGTTGCAACGGAGCCAGCCGGAGCAGCCGGGTGGGACTCAGTCAAGAATTCATGGGTAGCGGCAATAGTACGAGTTAGGGCGAGAGTGGCGCAACGGAGGAGACGACACGCGAAACATCTTGAACAGGCACTCTATGGACGAGTAACAAGTCGGGACCAAATCTTGCAGATTACGGAACATGAAGTTATCAGATGTAATCAGGTAAGGAGTGCACAACGGTTTTGTCGATCTAACGAGAATCTGCGATGGCTGTATCGGCGTACAGCAACGTGGGAGCGGGATCAGCGAGTGGAGGAGATTGTTCTGAATGAGCAAGCCTTTTTGCACGCACAAGACTTGTCGATACCGGATAAATTTGCATGCACATGGCAGAAAGTATTTGGCGAAGTCCATAGGAAAATTCGAGCCAACGAGGTACCGCAGAAGATCCAGGAGCTAGTCCGGGATTGGTCACGACGTCGAGTCACCTCAGTTGAAAATGAGAGTTTACTAGCACCAATACAGGCCGAGGATATCCAACTAGCGATAAAACGACTGGAACGAAGGAAGGCTGCTGGTCCCGATGGGCTGAATAACGACTTCTTCAAGGACTTCACAGAAGAACTCATGCCGGATTTGCTACTGGTGTTCAATGAAGTACTACAAGGGGCTCCGCCGCCTGACTCCTTTCTAGAAGCGGTGATCATTCCGCTCAAGAAAAAGGGTAAGTCAACTAATGCAATGAATTATCGACCCATATCTCTGTTACAGACGAGTTACAAGATATTTGCGAAGATCTTAGCGGCGCGGTTACAAGTGTTTCTAGGACGGTTAGTGGGCGACTCTCAACAAGGATTCGTCCATGGGCGACGGATGGACCGTGCAGTCGTGATGATGATGCATATCTTACAGGAGCGGCAGGCGGATCCAGATCAGACGAAGTCAAGCGATTACGGTGGAATTTTGCTAGTGGATTTTACGAAAGCATACGACACGGTGGATAGGCATTATCTGCTGGCGACTTTGAGATGTTTTGGATTTTCGGAACGTTTCATTGCACTTATGAAGGCACTACACCAAGGCACATCGGCGAGATTTTTAGTGAATGGACAACTCTCGCAGTCGTTTCCAGTAATATCGGGTATTCGCCAAGGATGTCCGTTGGCACCCTTGCTGTTTATATTGGCGGTCGAACCCCTGGGAATGGCGATTGATCAACACCAAGGGCTCCAAGGAGTCACGATTAAAGGAGACAGATCGCATCGGGCACACACCTTTTCAGCATTTGTGGACGATTCCACAATTTTTTTCACAAAAGAGGAGCAAGTTGAACAGGCTGTAACATTGCTGGAGAGTTTTGGAAAATTATCCGGTTTGACAATGCAACCTGCAAAAAGTCATATTCTCCCGCTGGGACAGGCTACGGTACAGTTGGAAAAGTGGGGGATTCCAGTGATCAAGAGAATGACACAGTGAGGTATTTAGGATATCAAGTGGGAAAGCATAACATGGCGGACGCTAACTGGGCCGAGCGGATTCGGGCAGTACAAAGGAGGTTACTAACAGCAACGAAGTGCGGAACTTCGGTGATGGAACGTGTCACCCTTTTCAATTCGATCGCGATGCCAGCCATACTCTTTACGGCAAAAGTGTTCGAGCCGGACCAGCAGACGTATAAGGAGCTCATCCATTTGCAGAAGCAGTTTATTTGGAGTAACAAGACAACATGCGAACCAGGTCGTCACAAGATGTCACCACACCTTCTTTTCATACCACGACATGCCGGCGGATTAGGGCTGATTTCGATCCCAGTAGCAATTCACACGCTAGCTGTAAAGGAGGCAACGATGTGGTTACTCGAGCCGAATGATAGATATACGCAAGCGTGGCGTAACTGGTGTCAATTGGTTAAACCAGATCAAACTAACGTATGGGTGTCTCCTTGTAGGAAGACTGGGAGGAGGAAGAAGATAGGAAAGGGGCAGAAGGTGTCATCGGTGATTTACCACCTCTCAAGGGCGTTAGGGCCAACGGAAGACGAAGTAACTCTGCTCGAAAGGTACGTATCAGTAAATTCAGGCGTGTTACAAACGAAATGTGTTACACAGCCAGTCAGTCCGAAGGAAATGCTGCACAGAGGTGATCAAATCCAAGTTCAAGTGGATCTAGCAGACATTGACTGGCACGGGTATGGACGACAAGCGCTTAAAGCTTTCTGGGGGACCTTTTCGTGGAGTAATAACCCCTGGATTAGAGATGAAACAGCGGGGGTACTGATGCCGGCCAAGTATGCGAAACTGCCTGAGTCAACTCTAAACGACCTGCACATCAGACGAGTCGGACGGTCGCGGTATCATTGGGTAGTGCAAGGAGCGGAGCAGACATGCCACTCGCGAAAGAAAGTTGGTCGTTGGCTGGCAAGCATAATCCTGTGTTCGCCGAGGGTAGCGATTGGAGCAGAAATAGGGGAGGCGGGACAACCGACACTCCTAAACACTGACGATCAATGGAAACATGTGGTGTGGAAGATAGATTCAACAAGAGAAGTATCAGGAACGTGTTCGGTAACCGGAAAAAGTTGGAAGTTGCGTCAGCGGGAGGACGGCATCTACTGGGACGAACCAATCGGCATTGCAGGGAGGAAACGCAATATTTTCGAGGCCAACGCGGGGATCGAGCTGGAACAGAGGAAGGGCTTGGTTTTTGCAGCCCATCCAAGCATGCATAATTACCCCTGGACGATTAAAGCAGGGGTTAACATGCGGTCAGTGAAAGGATGGATTAGACGCTCCTTCAAGAGTTACTATTACCAGGCACTAACGATCGCACTGCCACGAGTACGGGACCGATGGGAACGCATGCGGGAGAAGTCAGACTGGAATCGGAATATGCAGGAGCAGACACCAGCAGAGCTGTGGAAGCATGGACACATGCTATCGGACTATCAAGTATGGAGCATTTATCGAGCGGCTACGTTCCAATTAAATGTCTATTACGATGGATATAACACAAAAGGAGGGTGTGCACTGGACGATCAGTGTCAGACACCTGGGAAAGGGGTCACCCATATCGTGTGGGGGTGCAGTCGGGCCAAACAATTGTGGGCCCGGCTATTAACAAGTTGGAACGGGCGCAGTGTCGGGAACGCTGAGCTGGAGTACTACAGAAGAAATGTTGCTTCGCGTAAATCACCGGAAATTTCAGAGGCTATGATGAAATGCTTGCGGATGAGGTGTGGCACAGGAGCGGAGGAGTGTAAGGAGGCGCTTGCTCGTGTGTGGAAAGGGATATGTTCGCTTGGAATTACGTGGTTATGGTTTATGCGGAACGAAAACGTGCATAAAGGGATTTATCGCAATGCACGGGAGCAATTACTATGGATTTGGTCGAAAACAATGAAGCAATTGTTGGCAGTAGCGTACTTTGAACGTAGCAGAACGGCGACCAGACTACGCGGGATACGAATGCTAATTGGTATTGAGTGTTTACAAGAAATATACCAGGATCGGTCAAGTGATGAACACAAAAAGACACTACCTGCTCACCAGGTGGATAGCTCATCAGAGACGGAAGTGGGGTTAGATCTAGCACTAAGAGATTTTATTGTAGCTAATAGTTAAGTACTAAATAGACTGCGATTCAACAACTCGTGGGGGAGCTGGGGGTCAAAAACCCTCTTGCCCAAGAAGTGATACCGTCTCAGCCTCGTGGAGACACGAGCTTCCCTTTACCAAAGATTGCTGATGAATTTCAAAGTGCTGACGTCACATTGACACCTCCACTGGATACACCCGAGGCGGACGGGTATCCTGATGCAAAATATTGGACACATGTGCTATCTTTTCGAAACACGTCCAGGCGTGTGCACTACAAAATTGCTGTTCACTCTTCTTTGCCTGGCTTTTCCAACGATCAGGTGTGTTATGGCGAAACTAACATGGTGAAAACGAATCCCCACTTTTTCTTTCAGCCTTTCGCTGCTTTCAGCTTCGCTGGTCTTGAAAATCAGCTGCGACGATTTGCGATGGAAGCTGCACAAATAATCCATACCCACCATAATGATACAGCTGAGCCGTAACGTAGCTTTTAGGTAGGTAGGTACTTACTTGTATAATAACATTTGCTATAATATGATTAAAGACAATCGTCCTAAATTTAAGAGCGACTGGCGTAGCACTGTGTCCGCAACGCCAAAAAAACGATAAAATTCGAACCGAGATATTCAGAAGTTCCCGCAGCCAAGAAGTTTCGTATTGAATATTGGGTAAGCTGATGCCAAAAAGCGGGCCAGAAGATTGCGTACCACTAGTATGCGTGATTGCGTAACGTAAACTTTCAGTTTAGTGCGCTAAAAAGGATCCCTAAGGAAAATGACCATTAATTTTGAGTCGTAAAACTTATCGTAAATCTGAGCACATGTCCGAATAGCTACGTTCACAGGCTATCGAAACCTCATTTTTACCGATTTTTCGCGGTGATTGGCTGCTTTCAATGACTGCTTCAATCTAATACTCAATTTTGGCCTCCGTTCAGTTTAGTGCGCTGTAATAACTTGGTTTTTGTATTGGTTGGCTTGTGAAAATGTTTTTTACATAAACCTTTCCCTACCACGCTCAAGATCTCAAATATTTTATGATATGATAACATAATACAGTTGTAGAGGTATACAGTTTTGACATCCACCCTGTAAGGCCAAATCGATTTGTCGCCAAAAACTTACCGAGAAAATATAAAATCGTGAAGGGAACGGCAAGTTGATAGATTTGTCATTTTGGCCTACTTATCAGTATTTATAAATCCCTGTCATTTGGTAAATATGACTGGAGCGCACTAAACTAAAAGTTTACGTTAGTCCAACGATGGAAAGAGAGCCAGGATGCTTGCTTTCTCGACGTGCATTTCGAGAAGAATTCGGTGGAGTTGGTGTTGTAGTGTTGTGCTTCTGGGGATCTCTAGCAAACGTGGTGACGATAGCGTCATGGAAGGGCTAAACTTGAAATAAGAGCTCCACCCACGCCTAAATTGAGAGAATCTGTATTTTACATGTTTTCGCCTATCAAAGTGGTCAAGGTGTGCAATCATTTTATGACATGGCTTCGAGGAATTTGTTGGGGTTGTAGCAAAAGCATTATGTGGTTATAGCACGCACTATGAAGTAAGGAATGTGTATTCAAGACAGTGCCTTCCTACGTTGACAAGGCCTGTCTAGTATTTATTTCGTCCGCTTCCACATTACTTGAATCCCTTTCTCATCAAGGAATCCATATTTCTAGTCCTAGTAACGATGTACTTTCCGGCAGGCAACTGCATTTTGCGGGTGCTTCATTCTAGAAACAGCTAAGTGTGTACTCTACCTCTGCTGTAAGAAGTAAAGTATCATGCCTAGGCGAGATGCTCTTGACTTAAATGCTGAGGACGGCTACGAATGGATCTGCAAGTACTTGGATACTTGTGAAGGAGACTTGCTCGAGTTTGAATTAGACGTTGACGCGCAGCACTTTTTCGACGGTTTAGAACTACCATCAACAACATCTACGCCCACTCCCCCGTCAAACGAATACAGCGAGTTCATGCCCCAATTGCCTCCATTTTTGCCGTCGAAAAATGCGATAGCAGATTCAAAGCCCATTTCATATTGTGCCTTACTGGAAGAAGCTCAGCTCACAGCCCAATGCACCGAAGAACCACCTCAAGTTGAGAATCCAGCTAAGCGTCAAGCACTGACGAGTCCTCGCAAGCTTCGTGTACGCAGTCAAAAGAAGATAGCAGCTACACTGCAGTTGGAATCGCCTTTTACCAATTCTACAAGGCGAATGACGCGTTCAAGTTCGCGACAAATCAATCGCCGTCTTTTTCACTAGAATTATCTGATTTAGTGAGAAGTTTATTGTGTCGTTGTGTATGTGAGTGAACGAAAGCACATAGTGACCTCGACGTGCAGAGATGTAGAAGATATAAGCACAAACAACTCAATAGTTGATGTACTTTATGAAGTATTATAAGTTCTGTTTAAAGACTTCATAAGAGCTCCACTTTCAGCTCATCGTATCAAAAATAGCGGATCAGGAAAGCAAGTTTAGCATCTGCGTTAAAATCACGCGCATCGCTTGTGTCACGACACCATTTTCGCACTGATCATGACGGCGAAAGGGAAGGCGAAGGACCACATGCCTGGCCGCAAAGCTAACGCTAAACAAGGTCGAGGGGGGGGCGTCGCGGGCGCCCCAGGTGCATATTATCTGCTACTGTATTATTTCCTTTGTCCAGAAATATAGGGAACACGAATTTCAAACATTTTGCTCCTTAATAATAATAAGGTAGTCTATTTAGTCTTAACTATTAGCTACTATGAACTGTTGCACTCTAATTTTTAGCCTCGGCTCAGAGTGACCATTCGTTGGGTCAGGTAGGGATCTTCGCTGTCGTAACTCCGCTTGGCGCGGTTGTGCTGGATGAATGTTGTAAAAGCACTGTAGACATAGGAGAAACCGTAAACCTTCCTCTCGGTAACTTGGATTTTTGCTCTCGTACTCTGCGACAGCAAATAACTGACTCTTACAATGCGACCATATTGTGTCGACATGATCCCATTGCGTATAGGAACGGCCTTCAAATATCGTCCTATTCCGTAATTGCCACATCCACCCGTAGGCTATGCTGCATATTCCCCACCAGACTCGTTGAAATAGGCCTTGGTATGTCGTAAATTCCATACCGCACATTTTCATCATCGCCTTATCTAAAAAGGTAGTGTCGGTTGGTGCCTTGCGTTGTACAATTTCTTCTTGATATTGTGCCACATCATCTCCCGTTGATTTCGAACCCGTCCACTGTTCGATTAAACGCCTCCAAAATAACTTTGCTCTTGTACAACCCCACATGATGTGTCTCGCGTCCGTGTGGTGGCTGTTACACTCTGGGTCCAGTATGCACGATTCTTTACCTGTAGGTTTAACAAAGAAGGTGTTTAGTTGCATCGTAGTTAGCCGATATATCACCCACACTTGATAATCTGATAAGATGTGGTTATTCTTCCAGATCTGCTTCGGATATTGATCCTGGAGCGTTTTCCACCAGCTATCCCTACTTTGCTTCCGGTCCCATTTGTCCATAACAGGTATCAGGTCGTTGGCTAGCGCTTGGTAATACATCCGCTTGCTTTGCTTTCGTAAGTACGCTGGAATTCTCCAGATTGATCGCATATCTCCATCTAGCAAGCATGGAAAGTCATGTAAATCTGGATGCGGCTGACACACCACATATTTTTTGGTGTCCTTTATCCACTTTGCCACTGCCGGGTCTGTTGATGATCGCACTATCCAGTAAATTCCGTTCTCTTGCTGTTGCAGGTTTGTGGTGTACATTGTCCCTTTGTGTATACCTTCCACTCTACCCGTTTCGCGTTTTCTCCAGTGAATCGTAGCCAAAAGTGTAGGACAATGAAACAGAGTTATTGGCGGTGCCTGTCCGATGTATTGACCTACCTCCACTCGGGGGGAAGCTAATATTATGGCGCACATCCATCTCTTAATCTTGGCACTTGTATGCGAAGTTGTGCTTGTTAATGGTACCTGCCACGAGTACACACTGTTAGAAATTCGTTTAAGATGTAAAGTAGCAATGGGTACTTCCGGCATCTTATAGAATTTCCGACGAGACAGCGTTCGCAAGCGTTCATCCTGTATCCATGCATTGTCTGCCCACGGGAAGGCGCCCCAGAAATCCTGCAAGTGGGGTGTTAAGATTCCGTGATGAGGGATTTTCGAAACATCCAAGTCGATTAAAAGAATTTGACCAGGTTCCATACCACGTGACGGACTGACTCCTATTGGTACTGCATGTCTCATAAGCTGGGGTAAATGATGCCTCGTATAGTCATCCAGCCTGCTAACTTGCTCTGGAGTAGGCCCAATTGAGTGACCTAATTCTACTGACAGAGTTTGTTGTTTAGCATTTGTTGCGTAATAACCCTTCAGGTTCTCACGTTTTCTGACCTTGGGTGATATCTTTCCTAGTGGATCTTGTAGGAGCAGGCCTTTCCAATTAAGCCAAGCATCTTTATATATATCTGATCGGGCGAGTAACCATCTGAGCGCATCCTTCATTCTTTGAACTCGTATTGCGATTGGCAAAGCGATCAGCCCCATACCTCCTGCCTGTTTAGGCGTATATAGCAGGGTTGGAGAAATCTTGTGCCTTACCCGTCCGTCGTCGTTCGCCAGTTTAGTCCAAATAAAACTCTTTTGAATTTGGATTAGTTTCTTCATAACTTCTGGACGCGGATCAAACACTTTTGCTGTAAATAATATTGCAGGAACAACAATAGAGTTAAACAATGTTACTCTGTCCACCATCGATATACCGCATTTAGCCGCTGTCGCCATTCTCCTTTTGATACTCCTTATTCGTAAAGCCCAGTTCTTCTCTCCCAAATTTGCATGTCCGACTTCGTATCCTAAATACCTGACTGTCTCACCCGGTGCCACTATGGGAATACCATACCAATCCCGTAATTCCACTGTAGGATCCATAAATAAGAAATTACTTTTTGCTGTCTGGATTTTCAGTCCTGACAACTTACCAAAGTGGTCTAATGCCGGCTGAATTTTCCCCGCCTGTCGTAAAAAGATTGTCGAATCGTCAACAAACGCTGAGAATGTATGTGATTCTCCTCCTTCTTGCGCCGTCGGCTGGATTCCTTGAATTTCAGTCGATTGTAGAATTGCTAACGCCAGGGGTTCAACCGCTATAATGAAAAGCAGTGGTGCCAGTGGACACCCTTGGCGGATTCCCGATGTGACATCCATCGGGGCAGATTTGTCCTTGTTTACGAAAAATTCTGCCGTAGTTCCACTATGTAAATTAACCATTAATTGCACAAATTCCTTGGAAAATCCAAAAATCGTTAGAGTCGTGAACAAATAGTCTCGATCCAGTGCGTCATATGCCTTAGCGAAATCCAGGAATAAAATACCTGCTCCGTCTGCAGGTGAATCAAAGTGTATTCCAGCTGTATTCGCTATGGTTGCCATCATTATAGTTACTGCTTTATCCATTTTGCGGCCGAGCACAAAACCTTGTTGTGTCCCGCCGATCACGGATCCCAAAAAAGTTTGTAGTCTGGTTGCTAAAACTTTTGCGAAAATTTTGTAACTGGTCTGGAGTAATGAAATAGGACGATAATCCAAGGCATCTGACGAATCACCTTTTTTTCGCAGCGGAATGACAGTAGCCTTGAGAAAGGACGATGGTGGTTTTTCCCCTTGTAGTAATCTGTTATATAATCCTGTTAGAGGCTCCACCATAATGTCCTGGAAATCCTTATAAAAGTCGTTATTTATTCCGTCAGGACCAGCTGCTTTGCGCCTTTCTAAACTTTTAATCGCCCGACGCACCTCCTCGTCATCCATTGGTGCCATTAGGATTAAATTATTGTGTGCAGATACCTTTCGACCCGGGGGAATTTTTACGAATTGTTCCAATTGGTATAATCGCAAATGTTGTGCTATCTCTGAGTGACGTTTCCCCATAATCAGGCTCCACGTCCGTGAAAATCGATCAGGTATTCCAAGCTGAGAATCGAAATTTATTCCGTGGCCAGAATTAATTTGTGTAACTGTTTGGTCCCGTTCCCAGATCGCCGTTCTCCGGAAAAGCCAACGGATCTCCTGGATTGACCTATGTAGGCCCTGACCCCGGTTTAGTAAATTGGCTTTAATGTTGTATGTTTGAATCGCAAGCATTCGCTGTTTTCGTGTGGATGCGTTTTCCGTGATATGTCGCTTTAATGTACGCGCTCGCCATTTTCGTCTGTGGGTAGCTTTGCGTGCGGTTTGATATAGTAAATCTTGGCAGTGCGTTATCCAAGCGTCCCATGTTAATCGCTGTTGGTTAAATTTGTCTAGTAAACCATTTATACCGGTTTCTAGAGTTTGTGCTATGTCTGGTACCTTGTACCCATTAAATGGGTACCTCGGCATACGATTTCTTTTAGGGGTTTTGCGTGCTAAGCAGGCTGGATCCCTTAGGGTAACTGATATTTGCTCGTGATCAGAGTAATGGGGAGTGTTTCCAACCGTGAAGTCACCTAACCATGAGGTGAGGGAGCATGATATGTATATTCTATCTATTCGACTTGCCTGACCTCCCCTCCAATAGGTAAAATGGTCTATCGCATTTAGAGGTTCATCATTCAGGACTGAGACGCCAAATGTTCCGACATCATGTAAATTATATCGCGAGACAAGTGTCGATAAAGTCGGACTCTCCGATTTATCGTTTCTTTCCCCCCCTAATCTATCCAATACAGGAGATTCAACGCAATTGAAGTCTCCTGCAAGGATAATTTGTAATGCCACTCCACTTAAAAGGTTCGATAAATCCATGAAAAAAAATTCTCTTAGCGCCGAATCTCCAGAGTGAGCGTATATGTTGAGAATTAAGATCTTTTTCCATTGAATCGCAATAAATCGAGACGTCCATTTCTCCTTATGCCATGGAGTAACTTCAGCCGCTATGACAGGATTAACTAGGATTGCCACTCCTTCTTTTTTCTGACGTCCGATACTCCAATATGCACATGGTTCACTCATAAGGGAATGTCCCCATAAATATTTCCATTTATTTGTCAATTCCTGTGCATTCTCCATGTCGGAAATGTGAGTTTCCTGTAAAAGAATAAACTGGGGTGTCCTGGACTGAGCATTTTTCCTCCAGGCCTGTAACCAGTTGGTAACGTCCTCTTTTTTGAAACCTCTTACATTTTGCGAGATTAGTTGGAACCCTGCTTGAACAGAGGATGCCTTTGGGTCCCCATTTCCGGTACGTATTCCATTTCTTTTAATGTGTGAAGTGTCGAATATAAATCTAGTTTCGTGAGGTCAAAATATGCGTGTGTGAGGTCTGCCGTCGTTGATATGGAACCCGTAGTCTCATCTACCGATGCCATTATATCTGTAAACGCTTGGTGTGTTGTTGACGTAGGTTTTGCCTTTCTTTTAGGTAGGAATGGCCGTGCGGAGCCCTTAGTAACAGAGGGGGTCCATGTCGGATCTGGCCTCATTCATAGTGGTTATGGAATTGTTGATAGGTATGGCTACATGTGTATCCGTAATAAATTCATCAAGGAGCCCCCAGGCCCCTGCGTGCCCACTTAAGACGTTTTGTACCTTCCGGGAGTAACTCGAATTGGTTTTACTTACTTGTAGGTGTCTGGAAAGCAACGTAATAATGGAGTCCACGGGGTGATAATTTGCCCCTAATATTGCTGCCAGTTGTTCAGCATACATATGTGCACATAGTGCATGAATTGCTAATTTTGCCGCTAAAGCCGGAGCACATAGGCGTGTTAGCTGATTTCCTCCGTATTTTACCTGTTTGAGAGCTATCCACTCTTGTGTGCTGTTCATTATTAGTATCCTGTGGGATGGGTGATGAAGCGATTCCAATCTGTCTTCCCAATCTTTAAACCAAGAAGATTCTAGCCCCGTGATTAACCCTTGTTGTCCTTGGTGAATCATATCATACCAGCATTGGATTCTCCAGGGTTGCGTTAATCGTATAAGTAATGCTGGGTCTATCCTTTCAAGAAGATTATAGGCTCCAGCACTTTGCTTGAAAAGATGAAGTAAATTGTTTCCTTCACAAATGATCGCTTTCTTCCATGTCTGAGTTGACGCTTCAACTATTGGGAAGGGTATCCCCGTTTGTCTCTCCCATTCTGATTTATGTGCATCCCAGATTTGATCCCAGTTCGCCGTCTTTTTCTGGTCCTGACTCGTCTCATCTAATGTTTCTTCAACATCGTCGACTAATTCACGTTGGACGTTGTGTGGAGACTGGTCCGGTGAATCTAGTGTTGTTTCCTCTTGGTGATTTGAAATAGACTCGGTATTTGATGTATTCCTTCTGGTACATCTTCTCTTATTACTCGGCTCTGGTTCCTCCACTGGGCTTTGAGATGGTTGATACTCAGAGTTTTGTGAATCATCCGATGTTATCATAAGTACCTCTGGAGATTCAAGCTGAGCGTTCCATATTTTGTGTATCCATTGATGTAGGATAGGACGAGAAATTTGATATTGTTGCATCAGTCGATCTTGGACTGCTGGATTTGATATGTCTAATTGCATTATCCGTTCCTGTTCCGGTACTGATAGTCGTCCCACTGTTTCTGTCAAAAAATGCAAAATTTCTCGCAGGCGAGGGTCGTGAGTCAATATTATTTCTTCTATTTCGATTTTGAGGTCATGATGAATTGTTGGACCTTGAAGCCGGTTGATAATATTTTCGACGTCCCCTTCCCACGCGTCCGGATCCCATGGATCGTGCTGGCTATAGGTGGTAATTTGGCTAACATCAGATGCCTCAGTGTCTGAATTCTCCCTCATCACTATATCCGTCCCCAGTTTGTTCTCACATTCCTGGGTATCAGACCCTAACCTCGCTGACTGAGTGATATCCTGTTGGTCTATCCTCTCATCATCGAAATCTTCATTATCCCCTTCACTTCCACTTGTGGACATGTCCACATCAGAGGTTTCTTTGTATGTTGTCTGTGTTGTGCCACCTCGAGCTCCGTATAAGAACGCCGTATAGTGGGCGCCACTAAAATGTAGTATAATTGGCCATTTTGATTCATCCTTCGGTGCCTCAGCCTTGGCCTTTAGAATTCGGTGCACACAATCTTCCATTGTAAGGGGATATTCTCCGCTGATCAAATATTTCCTATTGTTTTTACTTTTGGTCTCCGGGGAAAACATATTACCCCTGGTGTGACGCCTGTATACCCTGAGTTGAGCACATAAATCTCCTTTTGTAATAATACGCTGATGCTCGCTAGCGTATCATTACTACCCCATGCCTGGGGGTCCACAATGTCATCTAATTTTGATCCACTGAACGCGAAATCTGAGAAATAACGTTCAAATTCCTTGTAAGATTCTTTAGGGGAAATCTTATCATATCCTCGTCCTAGGGCCAGAAGCGTCTGTTTCCTTATGCCATGTGGAAATTTTATTTCGAAGTCGATTAATGCTCGTGCGTAACATCCGTCCTTCAGTGCCTGAGCTGCCTCTTCTATTAGAGCCGTTGATGCATCGTTAAACTGTGTCGTCTGTAATGCTTGTGCTAGTGCATAAATTTGGCAGTTCCCGGTGGATGGGGTGTTTACTGCTTTAATTCCTAGCCATTTTTCAATTTGATCGAGGGTTGCTGTATTTAGAGATGTCCCTTCGTTAATTGGGTCTTCATCGGTGTGAGTGACCCCGCCTTCCAACTCCAATGTTTGTTGAATCAGTCCCGATAATTTATCCTTGTTCTTTGATTCTCGGATTAACAAGTCTGTTTGATGTTTTTGCTTTGGTCCTGCTCTCTTTGACTGAAGAGACTGACCTGTTTGTTTCCTTTCTGACATAGTTTGACTTCCGGTTGCTTCGTTGTTCTTCTTCTGTTGTGGTTCATTTACCCCTTTCGGTTGTGGAACCGCCTGTTGCTGTCTAACCACACTCGATATTGTCTGACCCTCCTTTGTAGCTCTCTGTTGTTGCCGAACAACGTTCGATATTGTTCGACCCATCGTAACTGATCCAGGGTGAGTAGCCGCTCGTCTGCCCCGATTACTTCGTGTTACCACTACCCATTCGTGTGAAGATTGTTTTGTGGTTGTCCCGTTGATTATTTTCTTCGTTGGTGGCTCTTTGTTTCTCGCCCCGGATGCCTCTTCTTCTGGATTGCCACTTTCTTGCTTTGCGTCCTCCTTCCCTTGAGTTGTAGGTGATCCGTCAGCCGTCGAATTTATTGAGGCTGTTTCAGCTTGGTTTTCTGGTGTAGATGTTTCCATACCTTTTGATGAGTCTTCAAGTTGCTTCTTTAGCCGTTCGGCCACTGTGGCCTTTAATTCTTCTAAACTCGTAAATGTCGGGGCCGGTAGCTTGGCTTTGTTTAAGTCAGCTTCAGTTATGGTGATACAATTGTTCTTTAAAAGTTCCTCTAAAAAAGTGTTGCATTTTCGCATTGGGTGACCTATCATCCCGCACCTAAGACATTGTCTCTTGCCTCGCATGGTAGGGTGCTCGATCACTAACAATAACCCGCACCAAGAGATTCTTGAAACTCCCTTTAGCGGGGGCGGACAGAATTCTGAATTGAACGTCAATTCCCACTGTGTGGACGTTTCCGAAAATGGACCGCCGCTATCCAAATCTTCAAGTTGAAAATCAGTCGCTAGGATTTGATGTAACATCCCGTAAAGACGAGACAGATCCATTGTTCTCGTCACATTTTTTAGAACACACGTGTAATGCCCTTGACGCCCATACACTGCGCCTTTTGTTTCCAGTTGATGTTTCCATGGGTCTTTTTTTCCAGAGGGTCGTGAATGATGTAAATTTTTTAGGGTGTGATCGTAGCGGTGAAACGGAACCTTCATCCCCTCGAACTTTTTTTCTGTTTCTCGTGTATAAAAATGAAAAAATAAAGAATGGTTGCCTGAGTTATAACTGATTGTTTTTACCTGTGCGACCATTTTCCATAAAGCAGGAGAGCCGGATTTACGCGCTGTTGCTGCTGTTGTAATGCTCTCTTGAATACTTCTTGTGTTGAGAAAAGCCTCTTTAATGGGACTTTCCCCTTTCAGGTCGAGGATTAGGCATCCTTCTACCTGAGCTCGGATAGTTTGAACGAGTCTGACTTGTTCCCCATATGTCATAATATACTTTATAAATTGGGGTAGTTGTCGTGCTATAATGGAACCTTCCACAAGCCCTTTGACTATTTTCCATTCGTCCTCTGATCCCTCCCTACATATGGTTGGACCGCTTTTGCCGTACTGTTCTTCGCATATTGTCCGCAGGTGAGTGATTTCCTCTGGAGAATAGTCCTTAGTACGAAATAGGAAAGGTTTTTGTACCGCTTGCTGTTTATCAGATGATTGCGTCCCTGTTACCTTCGATGCCCAACCAGATAGTACAGGGGTTACTGAGTTTGCCCCTTTGATTTTTTCCTGCCCTAATGCTTTCCACAGGATTGTTTCAAAAGGCTGGGTTGATTTCTGCGCTCCCAATGCCGCGCTAATCACTTTATCCTTCCAGATTGTCCAGCTTTGTTCTTGTGTGACGACTATATTTTCGAACAGATCTATCAGCCTTTCAACCTCTCCGTTCTTCAATTTTGGTAGTCGTTTGGCCGTTGGCGATAGACGTGATATCGGACCTTTTGCCTTTATGAATATTGCTTCGAATAATTCTTGAGTAATATCAAGCCAAGCTTGCACTCTGGGTTGCGTTTGTACTGTTTGTGCTAAGCTTATTTTCAGTGCTGCGGCCATATCATCTGCCGTATGCACTTGGTGTGTTACCCCTGTTGGTGACGTCGGTAGTGCTTTTGTAGATTCATCCCCGTCGTTACCTATTTTAGGTTTAGTAGGGGGATGTTCGGTTGATAAGGAGTTTTCCGCGTTGTCGATTGGAGTTGGTCGATGTGCGTCCCTTATTGCTCCCTGGGTCTCTCTCCCGTTCGTCGTTGAGGTGTCCAAGACTTTTGGGTGTTGAATGCTTAGTGGCCTCTCGTTTGTAGGGGGGGGGATCTCAACCGGTTTATCGGTATCCGCTACCGGTATATCGGTTTCACCGTTTGGTTCTTGGTCAGGTTGTTCCTCCCCCTCTGACTCTTGTGTTGCCTCTACATATTCGTCCTCCACTCTGTGTGGATAGTCTGTGCTACTGTCGAGATTGTTTCCCCGACCTATTAGCCTCCTTGCC